>WBNM01029078.1:23209-38368 GCA_013399055.1 Ramphastos sulfuratus | reverse complement strand
AATCCCCTCCCTTGCCCTGCTGCCCACACTGCTCTTGCTGCAGCCCAGCACACAGTTGCTGTCTGGGCTGCACTCACACTGCCGCCTCATCTTGAGCTTTTCATCACCCCACACCCCCAGGGCCTGTTCCTCAGGGCTGCTCTCAGCCATTCCCCACCCAGCCTGGAGTTGTGCTTGGCATTGTGTCTACCCAAGTGCAGGACCTTGCACTTGGCCTTGTTGAATGTCATGAGGTTGGCCTGGGCACAGCTCTGCAGCTGTCCAGGTCCCTCTGGATGGATCCCTGCCCTCTAGCAAGTCAACTGTGCCACACAGCTTGGTGCCATCTGCAAAATGGGTATATAGAGGGTATATAGCACAGTAAGAAGTAGAACACCTAATTGATAAGAAGGCACATGAATAGTTCAACTTTTTCCTATAGCTGAGATACCAGTAAAATGATGTCTTTGACTGAATCAGTTTTCTCATTCAGGCTATTTTCTCACCCATGATTTTACCTAAGGCAGAGCATTTTGGTGCCTCATAAAATAACATGACATTTAATCTTTCCTGCTCTCTTACTTCCAATCTGGTTAAAGTGTGAGATAAATGTTTATACAAGAAGCAATTTGCTGTTACTTCAGCTTGGAGATCTGTCCATGGTGAAGGGAAGCAGCTCTTGTTTCATTTTAGTGGCAGATCAACAAAATTCTAACAGTTACCTCTCTCGAATAGCTTTGTAGGCATAAGTGGCCAGTGCTCATGCTTTGAGGTCTATGATTAGGCCAAGAAGAATTGCCAAACAACAAAGGAAGAAAAGGTAATAGTGTTTACTAAATATTGCAATTTAGCCCACCTGGGAAAGGAGCCTGAGATCAACTGAAGTAAAAGAAAATTTCCCATTCTTTGCACTTCAAAATTAATAATTTGAGCTGGGATGTTGTGATGGTTTAGGAGTTACCTGCCCCACACACTGTGAAAATCCCCCAGACTAGACTCAGCCAGCTGGAAGTTAAGGACTGAAGCTCTATTTACAGCTCAGCACAATGTACAAGCAGAGATACACACATTAGACAGGAATAGTTACAGACATATACAAGTTAAAGGCAATACAGAAACACAATTCCCCTCCCAGAAATCAGAGTCCCCAGGAGGGGCTCCCAACCACCCTTCCACCTTCTCCCCACCCCTCTGCCTTATCCCAGGGTCTGCCTTACATGCAAGGTGAGTTTGGAGGATGGGCAAGGAGGGGTTAGAAGCAGAGTGGTTAGTGAGGTTACTCAGCAGACACAGCTGCTCCCAGAGAGACCAAGACAAGACTCTCTCTTACCTCTATTTGTGTCCTTGTTTTTATCCATCTCAGCAAGCCTATGAGCGAAGCAGACATCACCACTGTTTGCTTTTCACAGCCTATCATCTTATTTTTTTTTCATTAAAATCTTCCAATTAGCCTCAAACCAGCACAGATGTGAAGCAGAATTTATCCTCCAGTGTGGGCTGCCAGTAAGAAGTGAACCAGTTTTTCTATTCCTTCTCCCACTTGAGGTGGCTTAAGATCACAGAATGTCAGGGATTGGAAGGGACCTCGAAAGCTCATCCAGTCCAACTCCCCTGCAGAGCAGAATCTCCTACACCAGATCACACAGGAACATGTCCAGGTGTGTTTTGAGTATCTCCAGAGAGGGAGACTCACAACACCCCTGGGCAGCCTGTTCCAGTGTTCTGATACAGTGTGGAAGTGTAAATCTCTGTGTCAAATTCAGTGATGTTTTACCTCAAAGTAACCTGCAGCTAACTCAGTTTGCTCCATTCCTGTGTGGGCATTGCCCTCTGTTGTTCCAGGGCATCACAGACAGCAACATCTTGATTGTCTCTATCATTTTCATTTCCTTTTGCAGTTGGTTGTATCTTGTTTGGTTGTTTGTGTGTTTGTTTTACAGCTAGAAATAAGACATATGCTGTGCTCTAAGTATGTGCATGAGTGCACACATTTGGTACCCTGTGGAGCAGTACTGAAGAGAGCTTTTTAACATCCTGAGTCAGTTTCAGTGCAAAAGTACATGCTGCATTATTGAAAAATAAAGTGTTTCATTTTCTTGGATGGGAAAGTACTGAAAGCCTGTACCTACAGAAACAAACCGTGCAAAAGTCTGAACATGCACAAGTCCATGGGGCCTGATGAGATCCACCCACAGGTCCTGAGGGAACTGGCAGATGAAGTTGCCAAACCACTGTCCATCATATTTGAAAGGTGATGGCAGACTGGTGAAGTTCCTGCTGACTGGAGAAGGGCAAACATAACAACCATCTTCAGGAAGGGAATAAAAGGTCGACCCTGAGAACTCCAGAGCAGTCAGCCTCACCTCTGTGCCTGGCAAGATCATGGAGCAGATCCTGCTGAAAGCTCTGCTAAGGCAAATGGAAAACAAAGCAGAGGTGATTGGTGGTAGCCAGCAATGGCTGCACCAAGGGCAGATCCTGCCTGACAAATTTGGTGGCTTTTTATGAAGTCACAGCGACAGTGGACAAGGGAAGGGCAATTGATGTCATCTACCTGGACATGAGTAAGGCATTTGACTCTGTCCCACATGGCATCCTGCTCACCAAGCTGGAAAAACATGGACTGGATGGGTGGAGCACTGCTGGATAAGGAATTGGCTGGATGGTGGCACACAGAGAGTGGTGATCAAGGGCACAATGGAGACCAGTGCCAAGTGGTGTCCCTCAGGGGTCAGTGCTGGCACCAGTACTGTTTGACATCTTTGTCAGTGCCATGGACAGAGGAATCAGTGCAGCCTCAGCAAGTGTGCAGATGGCACCAAGCTGTGTGGCACAGTCACTTGCTAGAGGGCAGGGATCCATCCAGAGGGACCTGGATGCAGTATATATATTTATGCAGTATAATATTATAAATATTTCTGCTTTAGAAGAGATAAGAATGATTTAATCAAACCTGATAACAGGGAAATAAGTCCCAGGTAAGGCTCTTACTCTGAACTGCTCTTGTCTTGCAACAACAAATGATGCATCATCCTTTAATGTATCACAGGTAGAACAAAGTACAGTCTGGGAACCTTTTTTCTTAGAAAATGGCATATTTTAGTACAAATCCTGTTTGGCCTTTTACAAGCATGGCTGTGGTGGAAGAGACTAAAGGTTCTTCCAGGCCAAGATCCTCTTTCTGACACCACCAGCAGCAGTTGTTTCAGGAAAAGGAATAAAAATGAAGTATAAAGTGATAGTCCCCATGGCACATCCTCCTAGCTGCTGGCAATCTGTGATTTAGGGAAACCCTGAGCCATAGTTACAGCTTTTCAGCCACACTTAATAACACTCCATGAACTTCTTTTCGTGATTGCATCTAGCAGGGTTTTGAACCATTGATACTTTTGGCATCCTATACACTTTTTGTCAATGAGCTCCAGAGATGAAGTAGATAGATATGGAAAATTGAATCTTTGGTTTGTTCTTAAGCTCAAACCTTGATTACTCTTCTTTATTCTCCTAATATGAGGGTAAGAAATACTCACCAGCCTCTACTTATTCATGTTATCTCCNCCAACAGTTCCATGTCCTTCTTCTCAGTTCTCTATTTTGCTGAGGTTTTGAGATTAGGACTAAATTCTCCATTCAAAAAGGTTAATCTAGATCTCAGTCTCTTAAAAACTGGTTAATCACACTTAACATTCAGAACTGACTTGAACTGTCCCAGTTAGGATCTCGATTGCTTTTCATTCCTGAAACAACTTTTGCACACATGTGCCCAGCCAGAAGCTCAGAATCACAGCACCATGCAGGTTGGCAAAGCCCCTCAGGATCACCAAACCCAACCTAGAACCCTACCCTACAAGATTCCCCTTAAACCATAGCCCCAGGCACCACAGCCAAACCACCCTGAAACACATCCAGGCTGAGTGACTCCACCACCTCCCTGGGCAGCTCATTCCAGTCCCTGACCACTCTCTCCCTGAAAAACTTTTTCCTCATGTCCAATCTAAACCTCCCCAGCCTCAGCTTGAGGCCATTCCCCCTTGTTCTGACTCCAATTACCTGCAAACATACCTCTTTATCTGTCAAAATTAAAGAGCTTCCAATAGCTTTGAAAGAGCCTTCCAGTGGTAGATGTGAGTTGCAGGCTCTAAAGGAAACAAGTTCATCTAAGGGCAAATTTTGGCCCCAAAACTTGCCCTACAAGAAGGAAGTGCTGTTGGGAGCAATTAAAAACTCCACATCTGCCAACAAATACACAGCTACTCTCTCTTGGAAGTGCAGGGGAAGAGTGATATATTAGCTAGCATTTTGTACTGACAACCACTATACCAATCTGAAACCTTTGCAAGCACTCAGGAGGTCTTTCACCAGCTAAATACAATGCTCTTGTTGTCATCAGAATGAATATATGGCACGCAGAGGAAAAACCAGGTCACATCAGAAACTGTGTGAGTAGAGTAATCATACACCACAGTCACTGGGAGAGGTTGCAAAAGCATGAAGAAAATTGGGCTGCGTAATAGACAATGCCGGTTTTAAGCACTTATGCTTACAGTGCTTATAATTGAAATGATAATCCAATTAAAATCTGTACAGAGAGAAGTTGCATTTGAAGTTCTAATTGTGAAAAGTGACCTTATTGTNCCTGATCTAGTGTGAGGTGTCCCTGCCCATGGCAGGGTGGGTTGGAACTGGATGATCCTTGTGCTCCCTTCCAACCTTGACTGATTCTATGATTCCCTGAAAGAATGATAATGTGTTTTAACAGGAACTCAGTGGGCATTTTGGAGTTGTGTGTTCCTACAAAAGAACCCCATAGCTTTACTAGTGAGTACCAGTAGCAGTCAATCAGAAAGGCAACTTCTATCATGAAAAAAAGCCAATTGCTGTTCTAATTGGTCTGCTCACAGCTGCAAACCAAGATTGTAACAGTTGTGAGGAATGATCCACTACAAAATCTTGGCTATAGTGGCTTCATGAAAGTGCATTGCAACTGGAATTTGCTGATGTACAAATAAGAATGTAAATGTCTAGAGAGAGGTTTTTGGAAGCTTTAAGATCTCCCCACTCTTGCTCAGCTTTTATGATCTCATATTACTTCTGCATATCACATTGCAGCATCATATTGTTTATAAGTAAATGGTCACATTTTCATATTAATCACTCATAAATGTTGGCATTTTATAGCAAAGTGAATTTTTCTCCTACGGACTTCCATCCATTTGATTGTGTAACACCTTTTTTTTTTTCTGTTATGCTATAGACACCCATTTGTGAAACAGAGCTCTTCTTATACATCACTTAAAAACAGTGTCCATTTACCATCTATTTCCCTCTCTGATGAAGTCTATTTATCAGTCTCTCACTATAAAGTATAACTTTCCAAGCAACTAATTACACTGTGAATTGTTTTTCTTTGGGGCTTCATGCAATATTTTAATATATTTCTAAATCTGAATTTCTATGAGGAATATATAAGCATGAAATACTAAGCTGTATACCATGGACCTGCTGCCTGATTGCATGAGCAGCCTGAGTCAGATAAGCCTGCAGTGTGAGTGCAGCCCAGACAGCAACTGAGTGCTGGGCTGCAGCAAGAGCAGTGTGGGCAGCAGGGCAAGGGAGGGGATTCTGCCCCTTTGCTCTGCTCTCCTCAGACCCCACCTGCAGTCCTGTGTGCAGTTCTGGAGCCCCCAGCACAGGAAGGACATGGAACTGTCGGAGCCAGTCCAGAGGAGGTCACAAAGATGCTGAGAGAGCTGCAGCAGCTCTGCTGTGAGGACAGGCTGAGAGAGTTGGGGCTCTGCAGCCTGCAGAAGAGAAGGCTTCCAGGAGACCTTAGAGTAGCCTTCCAGGATCTGAAGGGGCCTACAGGAAGGCTGTGGAGGGACTATTGACAAGGGCTTGTAATGCCAGGACAAGGGGCAATGGGTTTGAACTGGCAGAGGGGAGATTGAAACTGGATGTTAGGAGGAAGTTGTTTGCAGTGAGGGTGGTGAGACACTGGCACAGGTTGCCCAGGGAGGTTGTGGCTGCTCCCTCCCTGGAGGTGTTCAAGGCCAGGTTGGAGGAGGCCTTGAGTGACCTGTGCTAGTGGGAGGTGTCCCTGCCTATGGCAGGGGGTTGGAACTGGATGATCCTTGAGGTCCCTTCCAACCTTACCATTCTATGATAATTTTATGATTCTACAAAAGCTTCAAGGCTTAACAACAGTGAGCTGACTGTGCTTATCCACCATGACCAAGACAATTTGGTCTTTGCCCCTTCAAAAAGTCATTGATGCTGTACCCATGGCCTACTTTGTCTTGCTCCTGTTAGTATGTGTTTTCCCTTTGGGCACAAAATAGAGCAGGGTACTATAGGTTGGCTCTCATCTACAAGGTGGTCCACATCATTCCAGTCACTTTATCTTCCATGTGTGCCTGGAATCATGTGTGACTAAAATCAGTGATGACTTTGTGTTTCTGTCAAGTCATTCATGATAATTTTCTAAAGCCTGGGACCCAGAAACTTGCCAACAAAATACATTTCAACACGAGCTCCCCTTCTGTGACAGCAATAAATCCCAATTCAGATTCATACTTAGTCAAGATTTAATCAATTTTAAATATATCATTTGTAGCAACTCTGGTTTCCTAAATCACACCACAATGGTATAGTAATTCCAGTATTTAATAGAACATTCAATATCCTGTATCATTAATATTCTGTCTATTGACCACAGTGATTATACAATGTTAGTATGAATAGAGCTGCAAGACCACACTGCCTAGTTTTAATTTCATTGCCCTCACCTCAGTTCTTTATTAATTTATTACCATACCATAATTCATCAGAGTTATGATGACAGGTCTATGAATTATTCAGATTTTTTTCACATCCCACTTTTGGCAGGACATTAGCTTAGTTTGGATCTTTCTCAGTGTTCCCTGGTTTACTGAAAATAAATGGGAACAAATGAGACAGCTCCCAAGCCATATATTTGAAATGTCTTGGACACAGGTTATTTGAACCAGGAATTTAAATACACATAAAATTTAGTAGTTCACTTCTGACATCCTGCTAAGATTCTAATGGAAACAAAACAAAAAAAAAAAAACAAAAAAAAGGACATAGGTACCATTATCTGATACAATCTCATTCTCCTACACTACAGATTATTAAGAACTGAATTAACTGTGTCAGTGTTAACAATGTAGTTAACACTATGCTATTAGCATTCTAATTTTCCTTGCTATTAGTATTCCATTTTTCCTTGTTTTCTACACACTGTGTGAGTTCCTTTGAGTTCCACCTTACTTTGCTGGGCTAATGTCTTACCTGTACTAGTGGGAGGTGTCCCTGCCTATGGCAGGGGGTTGGAACTAGATGATCTTTGAGGTCCCTTCCAACCTTACCATTCTATGATTCAGTGATTCCATGAAATATGGCACTGTTAGACAAGCCTAAACTAGGGAGATATTCCTCTGGCTAGGGACTCCCTCCAATCTCCCTATCTGTATTTGTCACAGACTTGCTCTGTGACTATGACCAGCATGGCAGCACACATCTGCCCCTGGTTGCTGTAAGACATGAGAAATCACAGAATCATAGAATGGTTTAGGTCAGAAGGGACCTCAAAGATCATCAGGCTCCAACCCCCCACCATAGGCAGGGACACCTCCCACTAGAATGACATAAAGGGGTGTCAAAACCCTCAAGGCAGCTGGGAAAGTGTTTGTTCAGAGCAGGGGAGACAACATTGTGTATACTCCAAGGACTCAGCCCAAAGCCTTGGAACAATCCAAGCATGTGTTATGTTTTCCTGGACCCCAAGTGACTCCTAAACTCAAGCACTTAAAGATATGACAGCACAAACACCTCTGGGGCAAACAAACACTCATGTAAAGGCATACTTAAAATTTCCCTTTTCCCAGTGTACTTTGGGATGAAATCTGAGATAAGAAATTCTAAAGAAGAACAATGTCAAAGAAAAAAATAAAAACAACTCTATTTTTATTCAAATTAGTGGTGAAAGATCCCCCCTTTGGTATTCAAGAGCTGAGTTTGTAACACTTAAAATAAAACTACAGATGAGTTTGTGATACTTATATAAGACTGAAGATGAGTTTGTGATAATTAAATAACACTGCAGATGAGTTTGTGATACCTAAATAAGACTGCAGATGAGTTTGTGATAAATAAGACTGAAGATGAGTTTGTGATAATTAAATAAGACTGAAGATGAGTTTGTGATAATTAAATAAGACTGAAGATAAGTTTGTGATACTTAAATAAGACTGCAGTTGAGTTTTTGACACTTAAGACTGAGGATGAGTTTGTGATACCTAAATAAGACTGCAGATGAGTTTGTGATAATTAAATAACACTGCAGATGAGTTTGTGATACTTAAATAAGACTGAAGATGAGTTTGTGATACCTAAATAAGACTGCAGATGAGTTTGTGATNGAGGATGAGTTCGTAACACTTAAAATAAGACTGTAGATGAGTTTGTGATACTTAAATAAGACTGCAGATGAGTTTTTGACACTTAAGACTGAGGATGAGTTTATGACACTTAAAATAAGACTGCAGATGAGTTTGTAACACTTAAAATAAGACTGAGGATGAGTTCGTAACACTTAAAATAAGACTGTAGATGAGTTTGTGATACTTAAATAAGACTGCAGATGAGTTTTTGACACTTAAGACAGAGGATGAGTTTATGACACTTAAAATAAGACTGCAGCTGACCTTAGAAATTAAACTGTTGTTGAAAACCTGTGTTTCTAAACAAAAATTAGACTGCATGCAATGACAGAAGAAAAAAAAGCCATAAATAATCAAACTGACCATGGTAGAGTGAGGCTGTAGGCGTGTTAACCAAAAAGAGAGCAGTATTTGGTAATAAAACAACAAGAATAAGATTTATCTGATGAAAAGGCTTTGAGAATGAGAGAAAGCCACATCACAGACTGTGTAAGATTCACTGCTGGGTTTCATAAACACTGTAAATGAAAGATAAGGAGTGAGACAGATTAGGGCTACATGGCACTTTTATTTATATCTTAGCGCAATGTATACTGTGCTAAATTTTTTTGGTGCCCATTAAAATGTGGGTTCACGATTTACCATCCAGCCTCACTAACTTCAGCCTCCTGAGAAATGCAAACCCTGGCACATACGTGGTAATTAAGTACAGATGTGATTATTTGACAAATAATCATAACAAATAATTGTCACTTCCTTGTTTAGAAACCGCTAATTTAAAACATGTGTGTGCTGACCTAACCTCGCCACTGCACCCTTCTCTAATGCAAGGGAGAGAAGAGGGAGAGAGATTCAAGCTGTTATCTTTTCTGCAAGAAAACTAACCTTTTGTTCTCTGGTTCTAACTTTCTGCTTCACAGAGTTACTCTGCTCAGGAGCGTGGTTCGCACTGGCTTCTGTTTTGCAACACTTGTCAGCAAAAGCCCCTTTAGAATCATAGAATGGTAATGTTGGAAGGGACCTCAAGGATCATCTAGTTCCAAGCCCCTGCCATAGGCAGGGACACCTCCCACTAGAACAGGTCACTCAAGGCCTCGTCCAACCTGGCCTTGAACACCTCCAGGCAGGGAGCAGCCACNAGGTGACTGAAAGAAGGAGCTTATGCTAAGGAGTCCTGGCCAAACAACGATTGATAACACAGAAAATGTGGTTTAAAATGGCACAGGAACTAATTTAGCTTGACTGACTCTGTTGTACTTTAAATAAGATGGGGTTTGTTTCCATTTTCCAGTTTTCTTTCTTTCTTTTTTGGTTTTGGTTTAGTGTTTTAACAAATGAATTAAATTTAATTTAATTGAACTCTGCCAGTTCAAACCCATTGCCCCTTGTCCTGTCATTGCAAGCCCTTGTCAATAGTCCCTCCCCAGCCTTCCTGTAGCCCCCTTCAGATCCTGGAAGGCTGCTCTAAGGTCTCCTCAAAGCCTTCTCTTCTGCAGGCTGCAGAGCCCCAACTCTCTCAGCCTGTCCTCATAGGAGAGCTGCAGCACAAGGCACGACGTCTTCTGATACTATTTATTTTTTTTCCAGGAACACCAGTGGCAATCATTCACATTTTTAAAGTGCTGCACTCTTCCAGCCATGAAGAATACTCAGATATCTTTTCAGTCAGAAGAACCTTAGCTTAGATTAAGGCAGCAATAATCTGAGAGTGTGGATGCCTCATCTCAGGCTTTGCACTGAGTATCAGCAACAAATTCACTTTGAACTGGGCATACAGAACAGACTAGAGGCTCCCTGTCCATGCTGTTGAAGATTGATTGCCTTGAGGCTATAAGATGGTTGTAGGAAACACACAGCCATAGAATAATATAGGTACAAAGGACCATCCATCTAGACATGAGAAAAACCTGTTTCTGCTCTGAGNCCTCTGAGTCTGCCTAGAGCAATGAAGCATGCAGAGAAGATGATTTCCAAAGTGAATTAATACTTCAGAATACTCTTCTACTATTTAGAAGTGTATATATTCAGCAGACCCCTCAAGGCAGCTTTAAAGAGAAATCCCACCCAAAATGAAGGCAGTGTACTCTTCTAGAAAAGCACTTCCTCATGGAATGGGTGATTAGCACTGCAATGCACTGCCCAGGGAGGTGGTGGAGTCACCATCCCTGGAGGTCTTTAATAGCAGATTGGATGTGGCACTTGGGGGCATGGTTTAGCTGATGTAGTGGTGTTAGGTCATAGGCTGGACTTGATGATCTCAGAGGTCTATTCCAGCCTCAGTGATTCTGTGAAGGAGCTGTCAGAGGTGTTTGCAGTTATTTAACAGAAGTCATGTTAGTGTCCTGCTTTGAATGAAGCCAGTTGTGAGATGAAGAACTCTGTTATGGAGATGTGAAACAGCAACTGTAGCATGTGAGTTCAAATTAAAGACAATACACTAGCAGGTAGAAATGAGAGAAGCAAGAAGTGAGATTTAATCTAGTGCATAATGTGCCATACACATACACTGAGAATTACATTGAGCACAGAATTCATGTTTGCTTTGTAAAGTGCTGGAGATGTGCATTGCCCTGCACTCTGTAGCATCCACCAGAATCACAGAAACAGACTGGATGTGGCACTTGGTGGTATGGTTTAGCTGATGTCATGGTGTTAGCTTATAGGCTGGACTTCATGATCTCAGAAGTCTTTTCCAGCCTCTATGATTCTGTGACCTGACCTCTGGAGGTCCCTTGCAGCCCCTAGCATTCTATGACTCTACCATTCTATGACTCTACCATTCAAGCAACACACACACAACTAGAAAGAAACCATTTCAAAGAAAGAGAGAGGCCTCCAAATGACTTTGTTGTTCTGCATATAAAACACCTCCCAGGTTTCTGGTTTGTTCGTGAGGCAGACAAGATGCTAACATTGACATTGAACAACACCTCCTACAAGAGATACTTGAAACTTAGATTCTACATAGTTGGATTTAAGAATAAATTCACCCATTTACAGCTGTAAAATCAGAGTTAATTCCACTTCATTAAAGACAAGGACAAAGAAGCAATGTCAGCAATGATGACTAAATTGGTACCTTCATAGTGTTGCACGTGTAGCAGTATTTACTCTGAAGTGTGCTGTTTGTCTGCACTGAAAAGTAAGTTAAACCTATTCTTCCAAGAATTTAATTTAGTTTCTCAGTCAAATGTTGGTGTGGAGTCTTTAGGGAAAAAAAAAAAAAAAAAAAAAAAAAAAAAAAAAAAAAAAAATTTTTTTGGGGGTTTTTTTTTAAAAAAAAAAAAAAAAAAAAAAAGCACTGTTTACATTTCAGCTTCCTCTCAGAATCTGTAGTGTAATGTTTATAGAAAGCAGCCAGAAAAGTTGAATAATTTGATTATAATGTACAGAAAAATTTTAATTAACTATTGTAAGTTTCTCTCATATCACCACTGTGAAAAGAACTGAGACAAAGGAGGTCTTGTATCTTGTATCATCACTGACTGTGCACTTTTCTTCATTTTCTCTCTCTTTTTTTGTGTTTTTGTTGTTGATACATCCTAAGACACAATAAAAATCCTAGTTTGGGTTAAGTCCTTATGTCTGAAATCAACATATATTGCCTTTATATTAGATAAGACAGCATTTAATAGCAAGCCACATGAAGCAAGGCTGCTTTCCAGGCTTTCTCAGCATCAAGTCTGCTAGAAAGGATGGACATAATATAGTGTCTCAGCAAGAATTCTGCTCTCTGGACAAAAGAAAGGTGTCCAGGAAGGGCACAGCATTCATTGTGATTGCAGTCATGGGAGGTGTACTCCAAGGCCACACAGTACTCCTCTCCAGTGAGGAAATGAGTTTGTCTCTGACACTTCTTGTCCCCCACAGACAGATGATATCCCTGAGGACACTGTCAAGATCAACTCCTCCTGGTGATATCAGTGCTCCTTCCCATGTGGAGCCTCTGACTGTGGCAGTGATCACAGAATCACAGCAACATGCAGGTTGGCAAAGCCCCTCAGGAGCACCAAGCCCAACCTAGAATCCTACTCTATAAGACTCACCTTAAACCATATCCCCAAGCACCACAGCCAAACCACCCTTAAACATATCCAGGCTGGGTGACTCCACCACCTCCCTGGGCAGCTCATTCCAGTCCCTGTCCACTCTCTCCATCAAAAACTTTTTCCTAATGTCTGATCTAAACCTCCCCACCCTCAGCTTGAGGCCATTCCCCCTTGTTCTGTCTCCAATTCCCTGTGAACAGAGCCCAGCAGCAGCCTCTCCACAATGTCCCTGCAGGTAGCAGTAGACAGCAATGAGGTTTCCCCTCAGCCTCCTCTCTTTCACACTAACAATCCCCAGCTCCCTCAGTCTCTCCTCATCAGATTTATTCTCCAGGCCCTTCCCCAGCTTTGTTGCCCTCCTCTGGACCTGATCCAGCACCTCCACATCTCTCTTGTATTGCAGTGCCCAAAATTGAACACAATGCTCAAGGTATAGCCAAATGGGTGCACCTCACATCCCATGTCCCTTGAGTATTGCAGCTGGGAGGATTTCAAAGGACATCATGGGTTCATCCCTGCCCACGTCCCCAGATTGTTCTTTGAAGGGAAACTAATACACACAGGAAGATGATAACCACACAGATCTCATCTCAGAGTTGAGTAAGAAAGCAGGGGATCCTGGTATCAAATCAGAACTAGGAGATGTGAGATGGGAACCACATCCTCCCACTCTACAAGGACATGTTCTCTGGGTGCGTTTAAGCCTCTTTGTGCCTCTGAGTCTGCCTAAAGCAATGAAGCATGCAGAGAAGATGATTTCCAACATGAATTAATATGTCAGAATACTCTTGTCTTCTATTATTTAGAAGTGTATATATTCAGCAGACCCCTCAAGGCAGCTTTAAAGAGAAATCCCACTCAAAATGAAGGCAGTGTACTCAGCCTCCAGTTCTGCTTCTGAATTTGTGATGATCAAAATCCTCCATGATTACTCAATGTCAGTGTCATCAGTGAGTCCTCCAGGCAGTGTGCACAACTGCTCTCCTATCCCTGGAGTTGGTAGAGACAGCAATTCCAAACTCCTGTCCACAAAACATCACAGAAACATTCACCCTGTCCCTCCCAAGGTGAGGAGACAGTATCTTCTACTCCAGTATCTTTTCTCTCCTACAGCATGCCATTGTATTGGCACAGTCTTCCTCTTGTCCTCCTTCACATCTCCCCCTGCCTCTCCACTACTCCTGGCCTCATTCTGTCCCTCATGCTGCTTTATCTCCCATGACTACATCAACTCCATGGAGCAGCCCCAGAAACCCGCTACAGGAGAAGCAAGAAGAGCCCAGCTGGACATGCCAAATCACAACCTCAGCTGTTGGAGCAAACAAGCCAGATCCACAAAGCCAGCATCTGAGGCTGTGCTCATAGCTCTGACCATCCACCATGAATAAACAACTTCTTTGACTCCCAAGACCAGGAGCAAGCCCTGATTACCTGCTACCACCTAACCTCTCCTCCCCTCTCTCTTCTGTCATTTCTATCAAAGAGAGGAGATTAAAAACTGCCTTCTGCTTCAGGACCATTGGTACAAATCATCACTAGAAACAGTTTACTAATAAGGATGATCAAGAGCCTCCAACTAACATGTCAGGCAAAAAAAGACTCAGGAGACTCCCAAACAGATTTGCTCTACACGGTCAGGCAGCAGCTATAACCTTTCAGTCTCAAAACCCCCTATGTGTGGTACTTTGGCTTGGGGTTGTTAGGGTGGTTTCCCCCATACAGAATAATCAACGTTTGTTATGTGTTTGGCAGGACTATTCCAGTCTTTTTACCATGGGAATTGGCAATCCAAGGTCTCTGTACTCAAATATCTGAACTACTTGTGGCTGTTTTACAATGGCATGATCAGATTAACACCTTTGTGACTCAAAGTCCTTTTAGCCTATCCCACAGTTCGTTTCCATAACAGTTTTGTATGTTTTTTTAAGGCATGGCATTTAAAAGCATCCATCTGAAGAGATATTTTGGCCCCACCATATTCTACAGAGAGAGCTTAATTTTTTTTTTTGTTTATTTTTTATAAGGTAGCTGATGCTTCCTCAGAGAATTTTTCCATGGAAAAATATGTATACATTTAAAGGTAAGCCTATGGTTTTCTGGATATGGTTTCCCTATATAACTGCAAAGAATTACATTTGGTATCAGGAGGACTAGTTGCAGTTAGGGAAAAAGAGGACAGAAAACAACCTTGTGCTGAGATTAAGTCAGACAAAAGGAATCCTGTGGCATGTCTGTCTGCTCCAGTGCCCCTTAGCATCTCATCTCAGCATGCTGAGACATCACTTGTTTGTACATACACTTGGTGTCAGAGAAAGAAAATGCCTCCTGCATCCTGGAACAACTGGAGAGAAGATGTCCAGTACTGAGGTCAGCTTCACATTGTCCCACAAAAGACCAGTGGAAGCAAGGAGTAGCTGACTAATCTAGTGAAACAAAATAAAATAAATAAATGAAATTAAATTTCATTAAAATAGAATAAAATAAAATCATTTTTAATAAAATAAAAAGTTAATAATACATTTTTCAAATAAAATAGAAATAAAAAATAAAATGCAATTTTTAAAATTAATTAAAATAAATTTAAAATATAATAAAATAAAATAAATAAAAGAATAACATAATTTAAATAAAATAAAAATCTAATAATTTTTTAAAAACTAAATTAGAAA
>WBNM01029078.1:12267-22334 GCA_013399055.1 Ramphastos sulfuratus | reverse complement strand
AGAGAAAGAGAAAGAGAAAGAGAAAGAGAAAGAGAAAGAGAAAGAGAAAGAGAAAGAGAGAGAAAGAAGCAAAAGCACAACCCCCCATCAATCCCAGTGAAAGCTCAATGTATGTGCTTACCTCGTTATGAAGGTCTTAGCACCTTACATTTCAACAGCTCCTTCACAGCAAGTCCCCTGTGCTCAGCTTGTTTCTCGACAGCTCAGATGCAATGCTTCACATTCCTTTAGTCTGGAGCTTGTTCTACAACTAAAAGAGCTCCTTTACACCTCCTCTTAGAGGTCAGAAGCAACAGACCTGCAGAAATGTGTTCACCTTGGCTCATCCATGGAACGAGAGCAGCTTGTTGCAGAACTGCAAGGAAAAGTGTTGGCACCCAGGGCAGATAAATTGCCTGAGGCACACTTCCTTCAGTGAATTTTTCTTGCAGATTCCTTTAGAAACTACTAGAAATAACTTTTTGTAAGTATGTCTTTTATAGATTAAGTTACAGTGATGCCTTTCATGCACACAAAGAAAAACCATCGGCTTCTAGTCATGAAAAATTGATTTTTAGAAAGATTTCAGTGTATTGTATTTTAAATTCCTAAATAGCATTTTAGTTATTTCAACATTTAATTATTTTTTCTCCAAGGGTTTCTGAACAGGTCACCATGTTATGGGCACTAGGAAACATGTCTTCACTGAAAGGGTTGTAAGGTGGCTACCCAGGCAAGTGGTTGAGTCTCCATCCCTGGAAGCATTTAAAAGAGATGCAGATGTGGCACTTAGGGACGTGGTTTAGTGGTGGATTTGGTAGTGCTAACAGTTGGACTCAATCACCTTAAAGGTCTTTTCCAACCTAAATGTTTCTATGATTCTTTGAATGTACCATGGTGGAAGTAATTTGCTCCACATTCCACAGTTCTATGTTCCTCTCTTGGCTTTCTATTATTTATTGTGCTATGATCAGAGATAGAAAAGCAGCAGGGGTAGGTTGTAAGTGCTATGAAATGTGGACAGAATCAGAATTTTCCAGCTCAAGGTCACTCATCACTGTTTGCTTTGAGTCTTTATTTAGCTGTGTTGAGGGAAAGTTTACTCTTGTATTCTTTCAGGTGTTGCTGAAAGTTGAAGAATAATGACTCAGATGACAAATAACAGAGCAAATAACACTCTGTGACCAGTGAATACTCTGTGACCAGTGAATATTCTCTGAGCAGTGACTACTCCTGCTCTTTGACAAATGTGCTTCTTTGCATTTGAACATGAGTATTGATGCAAGTAGAAATCATTTATGAAAGCCTTTGGCAAAAAGAAATTGGCTGTTTATTGGAAGAGAATAGGTTGCAAAATGAGTGAAGCAAACAGCTCTTTAGGATTCCACCCATATTCAGAACCCATATTCAGGGTTCAGCCAGCTCCACCATAAGATATGCAGAGAGGGCAAAGTCCCCCACCGAGCACTTAATTACCTTAGCTAAACACAGGTAAAGGTCACCAAAATTCATCAACTCATCAGGGTGATTCCAGACTAAGCTGCATTTTGTCCTGCTAACTCGGTTGGTTTGCTGAAGATGCTTTGCACTCTCAAACCTTTGACTTCATGGAAGTGCAGCATTCTTTTCATCACATATTACAGCACTAGGGTCAGTTCTGGTTCACTAAGCCAGAGGAAAATCTATCATGTCCATATCTAGGAGCCACAATGAAGTGTGTCATTTTTGGCTGCCTTTTTCTGGTGTCTTCAGCCTTCTGTAAGACTCTTCCGTATTCTCTTATCAACTCTCATTTAGCTCATGTTTTTCTTGGTCTGAGATGCTCTTCACTCTGTCATTACCTCCACTGTCCTCCCACAGAACAGCCATTCCTGAGGAGCTTTTCATCTCTCTGTCTCTCTTTAACTTGAACTGTTGGTAATTTATAAATGTGATAGCTGCTTTCAACAGAATTGGACTACTGGGCGTAGCTCGACATGAGCCGGGGGACATCTACAGGCTGGCTCCTGCCACAGAAAGCTAATGGAGATGTACTGCTCTGCAAATCAAGGATATCTCAGCCATACCTAGGTTATCTCCCCTTTTTCTTCTAACCAGCCAATCCTGAAAAATTATATTCTCACTCCAAAAATAAAACCAATAAATCTTTGACATGACAGCTGTGCAGTTACCAGAAACTGCTTGTTACCATCAGAATAGCTGGAGGGAAATGATTTCATCTCAGAGCACTGAACAATTTTTTGGTTTAAATAATTATTTAAAGCTCTTATGGCTGAAGATTTTTTTATGAGGAAGCATCCTTAAAGTTCCGCTAGCTCTCTTCTGCTCCCTAATCCCTGAGAGCCATTTCTCATGGGTCTTATTTACTAACTCCTTGAAGAAATTCTACCTTCCAGTCATGGGAGCCTTCCCACCACATAGAATCATAGAATTGTCAGGGCTAGAAGGGACCTCAAGGATCATCTAGTTCCAGAGCCCCTGCCATGCANCCTCCTCTTGACTGGCTCCAACACTTCCATATCCTTCCTGTGCTGGGGGCTCCAGAACTGCACACAGTAACATCAGCCCCCAGAAGACCACACTTCTGAAAGCTAAGTTTCATGGTTTAGATAACCAAAGCCCTGCCTATGCCACCACTCCCTCAACCATTTATTGACTTCCTCTGTTCTGTCAGGATGCCATTGAGGCAGTGAGAGTTTAATAACAAGACCAAGGGGTGCTGCACACCAGGCAGCTTCAGTGCCTGACTGCGAACATGGACACAGACACGCTGAGCTGCACGGCTGCAGTTACAGCACCAGCTGCAGCAAGTTAAGCTGTAGCAAGTTAAGCAAAGACAAGCAAGCTATGAAAGCTGCTACAGGCAGAAAGCCCAGCTAAAAAACAGGAGAGAGGGATGCATCCTGCTGCACCCAGCACTCTCAGCTGCATTCAGTGTCTTCCAAGGCTGAACAGCCTCAGTCAATCACCAGCCTCCCTCCCTCTGCTGAAAGCCTGTCCCAAACGTTCTCCAGAAAGCAGCAATTCCTGCGTGCTGCAGATTTGCCCCAGGATGGTGTAGCTGTGCAGCACTGCTACACCCACTTGTAAGGGTTCATGCACCACCAGTGCACCACAGCGTGGGAACTCCACTTTATGTGTCATTAATCCTGCTCTGGGTTAAGAACATGGACTAGGTGACCTTTGGAGATCTTTGCTAGCCTTCTCCTCTGTGATAAAAATGGATTCAGGATACAAACTTTCCATTTTATCTTTGCTTTATTTATTTATTTAATCGTCCCACCATTTCTATATTTCACCCAAAAGAAAGAAAACATTTAAGGAGATAATCCAAGCCATGCTCATTTAATGCCTGAGAAAATAGAGGGGTCTGCCAAGCCCTGTCAGGCTCTGAGACCAATCAGGGAAGCCAATTTTAAATTCTATGGACCTCCCATGAGAACGCTTTGCTAATATTTGTATCTCTGCTCTGATTTGGGTGATTGCCCAACCTCCTCAGCTGAACTCATCCACTCACCCAGTGTCAGGAGAGAAGAGATAGTTGTTTCTCCTCTGTGAAAGCTGCACCACAGGGCACTCAGTCCACATCCAAGCCTCGAGCAGTAGCCACCAAGTCTCAAAGATGCATGTGTCTGACTGCTCTTTTGGGTCAGGAGACTTGGGGCTTTGTTGTGTGCTGATGCTTGCTAAGTGAGACTTTCAGAGATGCTCAGAGCAACATAACAACTTAATTATGCTTTCCTGTCTAAGTTATCTGAGGTATTCACTGAATATACAAACATGGATACATTCCCTAGAGGATCCAAGGATTCCTCTTGGGCTGCATGCTCAGAGTGCACTTTCTCAGCCAGGATATGGTGCATGCATGACACTTGCTTCTAATACCACTTTTCCAGCTGCATATCAAGACATGGCTATTATCAGTGTGAGAGACACAAATCACAGTATGAGAAGCTGCTAGTAGAAGGCTTATTTCCATGTTCTTCATTAAGCTTCAACCATGGTCTCCCTGGCTGCATTGTAGGTACACTATGGATCAATCAATCAAACAAAAAAAAAAGATTATAAAAGCTTCTAGTATCATAGAATGGTAAGGTTGGAAGGGACCTCAAGGATCATCCAGTTCCAACCCCCTGCCATAGGCAGGGACACCTCCCACTAGCACAGGTCACTCAAGGGCTCATCCAACCTGGCCTTGAACACCTCCAGGGAGGGAGCAGCCACAACCTCCCTGGGCAACCTGTGCCAGTGTCTCACCACCCTCACTGCAAACAACTTCCTCCTGACAGTCTAAATCTTCCCTCTGCCACTTCAAACCCATTGCCCCTTGTCCTGGCATTACAAGACCTTGTCAATAGTCCCTCCCCAGCCTCCCTGTAGCCCCCTTCAAATCCTGGAAGGCTACTCTAAGGTCTCCTGGAAGCCTTCTCTTCTCCAGGCTGCAGAGCCCCAACTCTCTCAGCCTGTCCTCACAGCAGAGCTGCTGCAGCCCTCTCAGCATCTTCGTGGCCTCCTCTGGACCCACTCCAACACTTCCATATCCTTCCTGTGCTGGGGGCTCCAGAACTGCACACAGGACTGCAGCTGGGGTCTGAGGAGAGCAGAGCAAAGGGGCACAATCCCCTCCCTTGCCCTGCTGCCCACACTGCTCTTGCTGCAGCCCAGCACACAGTTGCTGTCTGGGCTGCACTCACACTGCAGCCTCATCTTGAGCTTTTCATCACCCCAGACCCCCAGGGCCTTTTCCTCAGGGCTGCTCTCAGCCATTCCCCACCCAGCCTGCATTTGTGCTTGGGATTGTGCCTACCCAGGTGCAGGACCTTACACTTGGCCTTGTTGAATGTCATGAGGTTGGCCTGGGCACAGCTCTGCAGCCTGTCCAGGTCCCTCTGGATGGATCCCTGCCCTCTAGCAAGTCGACTGTGCCACACAGCTTGGTGCACTTGCAGAAAATAACTCAAACCCAAAATCAAACTGTTTACAACAATCAGTGCCACACAGTAGTTTATCACCATGGAGTTTATCAGCAGTTACATGTAAGACCAAAATAGCACAGTGACCATATTTCCAAACAACTGAAAGTGGAAAAAACTACAAATCCTTCACATGGATATTGATCAAAGCCAACTCAAAGAAGAGAAGGAACATGTTCTTCCAGGATCTGAAGGGGGCTACAGGAAGGCTGGGGAGGGAATATCGACAAGGTCTTGCAATGACAGGACAAGGAGCAATGGGTTTGAAGTGGCAGAGGGGAGATTGAAACTGGATGTTAGGAGGAAGTTGTTTGCAGTGAGGGTGGTGAGACACTGGCACAGGTTGCCCAGGGAGGTTGTGGCTGCTCCTTGCCTGGAGGTGTTGAAGGCCAGGTTGGATGAGGCCTTGAGTGACCTGTACTAGTGGGAGGTGTCCCTGTCGTAGGAACTGGATGATCTTTGAGGTCCCTTCCACCCTCACCATTCTCTGATTTTATGATTCTATGAATTCCAGGAGAAGGAGTTTTTGCACATGCAAGTTGGTGAATAATTTCCCTGCAGCTGAACTATCTTCTCCCCACCATGCAACTACAGCATGAATGATAGATATGCATTGCAAACAGGGTCCAAATCTGCCAAGGATTTCTAGTCAGAAAATACAATACTTCACAATTCACTAATAAGTGATTGAAAGGCTTCTCAGCTTATGCTTGAGAGGGAAGTCCACTTGTTCCTGGTCATTTGTTCTTTTTAAGCCCTAGGTCATAAGAATTTTGTTCCCCATCTGACAGCCATTCCTGCCAGCCTCACTCTGTTAAGGCTTATTGAATTCTGTTAAAAACTTTGCAGCAAAAGCTTTGTTGCAAACTTTAACAGGGCAAAATAAATGTCTTTTCCCCCCCACCACCACCCTTGCATCTAAGGAAAAATGAACTCCTATTGCTCTGCAAATCATTCTGCAGTTGGAGGTGTTTCTCATAGGAGAGTGGGAAACATCTTTTACAATTAAAAGGCTGGTCTGGGCTTCAGCTGTACAGAATGTGATTAATGTGATTCCACAGGTAGTGCCCTTAACCTTTGGATTGCTTCTCCTCCTAGCAAGCAGACCTTCCTTATACATAGAATCATAGAATGGTAAGGCTGGAAGGGACCTCAAGGATCATCTAGCTCCAACCCCCTGCCATAGGCAGGGACACCTCCCACTAGTACAGGTCACTCAAGGCCTCATCCAACCTGGCCTTGAACACCTCCAGGGAGGGAGCAGCCACAACCTCCAAAAATCTTATACTTCACACTATAGTTCACACTAGGAAGTTGATGGTATTAAATTAAATTGATTTCTCCATTTCTGGGTGCATCCCTACAAAGACAGAGCTATTAAGTGACTAACCTGTGAAGAAAAGCACATGGGTTTGACATTTTCATTGATGGATATCAGCCATTAGATGAGCCTGGCAGAAGCTCTGGTAGCCAGACATCCCCTTTTGCTGATTTCTGATGCTCACAAAGTGAAAAGCTGTCTCTGCTAGACCAGATGTCTTCCTTCTGCATCATCTGCTACCTGCTTTCACCAAAAAAAACCCAAACAACCAAAAACCAATAATAATTTCTGGAGAATTCCAAGTGAGTCTACCTAACCTTGCAGAGTGTGGCCACATTGCATTGGGTCCAGATTTAATCATTCCAGCCTCCAGTCTGTCCCTTAATGCTCATTCCTGGTACTCCACTTCTGTGATGCCAGCATGATTTGGCCATTTTATGAGCCACACTGGTAATGAAGTGAGTTTTATAGCAGGCATAACTGGATGAGCAGGAAGCTCAGGCAGGTGCAGAACTAGCAGCTGGGGGTGAGTTGAGGATGGAAATAACATAAATCAGGTCTTTTACTTTAATAAGTTAGCTTGTGCAAACAGCCTGTGAGTGCTTTTGGCGAGACAGTGGAAAAAGCTCGACAGATAAAAAAGGAGTGACCCTGGTACAGGGGTCAGGCTTACAGCTTGTCCAGTGGCAACTGTAGCAGTACTGATGAAGGAAGAGAGAGCTGTGGTAGGGAATGGTAGCTGTGACTGATGCTAGAACAGGGAGGCAGGAGGAAAGGATTTCCTAAACCAGCACAGAACCTCATTCTTTGCAGTGTTTCCTACCTTGTTTTACCCTCCCTCCAGTACCAGGTGCTCAGGAGCAATGCAGAGCTCTGCCAGGGCCTGAGTTCACAGCATTCAGTTGCACAAACCTCAGGGGCTACTCACAGCATAGGAAGATGCATTAAAGTTTGAAGCAAAGGAGCAGAAAGGGCTGAAGGAAGGCATTCTGCTCATATCTGTGTTCCTCCAGACTAACCTTGACTTGTGTTACCACCACTCCCTGTTTCTGTTACAGTCCACCTTACTTCACGTGGTAAACTACCTAAGCAGGTAAGAGGCTGAGTAAAGCTGAGTAAAGCAATGTTCCTAGCTGCAAGTGTTGGATGTGGCTGCAAAAAGAAACAGGAGTTTCCTCTTCCATGCAGGTAGTCAGAGTGCACTGGGAGCACCCTAAGGGGCACTGGTGGTCATTGTTGGGAAATGTAAGCCTGTTGAAATCCATCTTAATCCCCAAAACTGAGATAGCACTGCAAAGTACTCAGCCTAAGAGGGAGCAGGCCTTTCTACTTCTTTAACCCACAGAAGGCAGTGGTTTATAAGTTTTTCTGGCATTAGTGCCAATGATGATTATTTCAAAATGTCAAGGATACTATTTAAAGCCTTTCCCCCCTTACTGCCCCAGCTCCCCTTGACTTTCTGCCTTGCATTCTCAAGAAATTGAGTGGGAAGCTAAAAACAGATCCAGTCCACTTCCCACTGTGGCAGACTTCATCTTCCCCATAACAATGTACCAGAGTGCCAGGATTAGGCTGTTTACCATAGGCCTAGATTACATTAATTCAGTAGTAACACTGGGAGGAAGTGCAAGCAGGAACAGAGAGAAAGATGACAACCAGACAGCAGGCTCTTAGCAAAAAAAAAACCAGTAAAGTAATACACTTAAAGTCAGTACTTTGTTTTCCAAGTATTATTAAACTAGTTCACAGCTAAAACATGAAAATAAGTCTCTGCTCAGCTCTAAAGATGCAGAGTAAGCAATAGAAATCACAGAATCACAGAACCTTAGAGGTTGGAAGGGACCTCCAGAGATCATCCAGTCCAACACCCCTGCCAAGTCAGGATCACCCAAGGTAGCCTATACAGGAATGAGTCCAGGTAGGTTTGGAAAATTTCCAGAGAAGTAGACTCCACAACCTCTCTGGGCAGCCTGCTCCAGGGCTCTGTCACCCTCACTGTAAAGAAGTTTCTCCCCACATTGAGGTGAAACCTTCTGTGTTCCAGTTTGTAGTTGTTGCTCCTTGTCTTGTTGCTGCTGACCACCAAAATGAGGTTGGCTCCATCCATTTGACACTCACCCCTCAGACATTTACAGACATTGATCAGATCCCCTCTCAGTCTCCTCCAGACTAAGCAGCCCCAGGTTTTTCTTCATAGGAGAGATGCTCAAGTCCCCCAGTCATCCACATGGCTCTCCACTGGACTCTTTCTAGCAGGTCCCTGTCTCTCCTGAACTGAGGAGCCCCAAATGACTGTGTAATAAATTGGCATTCAACCCTCAGAGGTGAAAAGCTCTAGTCAAGTAGGCACTCACATATTCATTTATAATTCCAGACCTAAAAATCCCCACCTTGTCATTTCATGTTGTGCTAAACTGCTCTGTGCTTGAAGCTACTCCTCACACCCTTGAACCAATAAAAGCTCCTTCAAGAAACATTTGGAAAGAGTGACCTGGTTGATTGGTTACCTTCTGGATGTGCAGAGTTCAAACATAAGAATGCCACAGCCTTCACCCTAGTGTAAAAGTCAAAGAACCAATGGCTTCCAACCTGGAAGGCAAAGGCACAAGGCCTGTCCCTGGAGGGATGCACTTGGAGAAGCCAGATAGATGTGCATATGGTACCAAATCCTGGCTTCAAAGCACTTGCTTCTCATATGGATTTGGAGAAAGAAATTAAGAAGCATTCCTCTGTGACCTGAGCTAGATTATGGTCCTGCTGTGGCAGAGGGGTTGGTCTCAATGATCTCCTTGGGTCCCTTCCAACCCCTGACATCCTGTGAATTCCTTTTCAAATCCTACTTTCAATGCAACCTTCCTTCAAGATAAATTACCAATCTATGTAAACAAGCTCCACAGCCTCAGGCCCTATGAAACATAATTTCCCTTTTCCAGAAGCTCCCACATCTGCCATCACCTGAGCAGCCCAGAGAAACTTGGCCAGCTCCAGCCCTCTGGCAATCCCAGAAAAGTCTATTGGCAAGCCAAGACTCCTGCCCTGTTTCTCTCTCTACTTTTTTTTCCCTTTTAATAACATACAAGCCTTAGGTGGTGTCCCTCTTGAAAAATCTCCACCTTCAGTTTCTTTATGCAACTCATATTTTTCTTATTTGTGATCAAGGAGCATCACTGAGCTTCTCATTATCCCACTGTCTTGTCCTGAGGGAAAAATGAAAAACACCCCAGTGCAGCTCTTAAATATAAATTACCATCTCACCCCCACTTTCTGCCAGCAAAGCTTCCAGAGTGCCCATGTGGACTATACCTTCAAAACACCTTTTGGTGTATGCAGAGCTCTCTACGTGGTGGCAGTGCTGGTTAGCTTCATGAGCCTTGGGTGAGGACATTTGCTGCCAAGACAGGAACACAAAGAATTATTTTTTTCAGCCAACAATAAAGCTCTGTGTGATAATTAATGACAGACTTCTCTCCAGACCTCTAAAAGAGTCCTATAGATCCAGCCTGGAAAGAGCAGAGGGATGGCAATTTGAATAGGTAAGGAAGAATTTATTTGTTTAATGACTGAATGCAATAAATGAGGATTGAACTTTAGTTCTGTGGGAAATAAGATCCACTGCATTTCCATCTTCACAGAATCACAGAATGTCAGGGGCTGGAAGGGACCTCAAAAGCTCATCCAGTTCAAACCCCCTGCCAGAGCAGGATCTCCTGTACCAGAGCACACAGGAATGTGTCCAGACAGGTTTTGAATATCTCCAGAGAGGGAGACTCCACAACCTGGGCAGCCTGGTCCAG
>WBNM01029078.1:0-12025 GCA_013399055.1 Ramphastos sulfuratus | reverse complement strand
AGTGATACACAGATTGTATCTTAGGGGACTGCTAAGTCAGTCACTATTTGATAGTGATACACAGATTGTATGTTAGGGGACTGCTAAGATAAATAATGACTCCAGTCATTATTTGACAATGATACACATATTTTAGCTTAGGGAGGTGAGCTCCTTGAGCTGTCATTCTTCTGGGTATTTCTCTTCATAATGATTTCTGCAGCAGAGCAAAGTGGTGTTTTTTTTTTTTTTTATCCTATCCCATTTTTTTCCCCAAATGACACATAATATGAAAACAAAGAAGTTGAAAATGTGACCCAAGTTACAGCAACCTGAATTTCAGGGATAGAGTTTATTACTATAGGTTGCTACTGCTCCCTAAGCTTCTCTGATCCAAGCAGAGAACTCTACCAAAAGACACAAACTTTGAGGTGAGTTGGAATAAATTTCCTTTAGTCTCTTGGAGACATCAAAGTGAACTTATCTTGACTGGTTAATGGCCTTCCATAAACTGAAATTGACTACATCTGCTTCTAGAGCTGAATTTAAATAGCTGAAACTTGATTTCACATGCTTGACATTGGAAAGCATGGAAGTTTCTGGTATGTGGTTAGGCCTGCAATTAAAATGTTCCTTGATTCATGCATACTAGCATTAGCATAGTAGCAAGTGGGGTAATGTGCAGATGTAGTTCAGATTTGTGTTTGCCTGTGTGCTGAGAGCTTCTCTGTGGTTTTAAGAACAGGTTCATTACTGAGCAGGGTAATGAACATTTCCTAATCACACAGTAGATGCTGCTTTTAGTTCTGGCCTGAAATAGTTCTTTCGCACCCACACTCAGGGTAATATGGTCTTTATGTTTAAATTAGGAAACTGAGACATAAGCTCCAGCCACATAGAGGGAATGGGCACATGAAATCACAACCTAACAAGGAGTTTTATATGACAGTACAGAGCAAGTCTAATATGTATGCTTAAAAAGGCAAAAAACCACTACACAACTTGAGATCTCATTTCCCTTCTGCTGCATTTGTGTCTGAATATGGTCTTTTACCCCTCCCCCCCTCAAAAAAAAATGGTTAGGCTGAATATTCAAAAAAATAGAGGTGCCCACTAAAGGGGTTAAGGTGTATGAGTTCTTCAAGGGCAGACTGTGCCAAATTGCCAACAAAATTCCCAGCTGCAGTCCTGTGTGCAGTTCTGGAGCCCCCAGCACAGGAAGGACATGGAAGTGTTGGAGTGGGTCCAGAGGAGGCCACCAAGATGCTCAGAGGGCTGCAGCAGCTCTGCTCTGAGGACAGGTTGAGAGAGTTGGGGCTCTGCAGCCTGGAGAAGAGAAGGCTTCCAGGAGACCTTAGAGTAGCCTTCCAGGATCTGAAGGGGGCTACAGGAAGGCTGGGGAGGGACTATTGACAAGGGCTTGCAATGCCAGGACAAGGGGCAATGGGTTTGAACTGGCAGAGGGGAGATTGAAAGTGGATGTTAGGAGGAAGTTGTTTGCAGTGAGGGTGGTGAGACACTGGCACAGGTTGCCCAGGGAGGTTGTGGCTGCTCCCTCCCTGGAGGTGTTCAAGGCCAGGTTGGAGGAGGCCTTGAGTGACCTGTGCTAGTGGGAGGTGTCCCTGCCTATGGCAGGGGGTTGGAACTGGATGATCCTTGAGGTCCCTTCCAACCTTACCATTCTATGATTCTATGATTCTATAATTAACCAAGTTGGAAAAGATCTTTGAGTCCATCACATCCAACCTATCGCCTAATACCTTCTAATTAACTAAACCATGGCCTCATCCAGTCTCCTTTTAAACACCTCCAGGGATGGCAACTCCACCACCTCCCCAGGCAGCCCATTCCAATGCCAATCACTCTTTCTGTGAAGAACTTCTTCCTAACATCCAGCCAAAACCTCTCCCAGTGCAGCTTGACATTGTGTCCTCTTGTTCTGTAGCTGATTTCCTGAGAGAAGAGTTATTGATTTGTGTTAGTTAAATTAAACCAAACCAAACCAAACAAACAATAACCAACCAACCCACAAAAAAAGCAAAACAACCAAACAAAAAAGCCTACACCAAACAAAAGCCTACACCAAACCAACCAAACAAAACGAACCAGACAAGTATAGAATGAATCACTCCCAAAGGAAATTATCTTTACTCACAGAGTTTTCAAAGGCATAATAATTTTTCCTGCCTCGCAATTTTAGCCTCTTCAGTGCAGTCTCTGTTCCCCACACGAGATGGCAGCTCTTCTATCCTTCTGCTCCACTGTTTCTCAGCACACTGAAGAGTGTTTTCCATTCCCCATGGTGCTGCAGGTGCTACTGCAGCACAAGAGCTAACCAGCGAGGGCCCAGACCTGCAACTCCAGACATTATCCTTTCCCCAGGCAGCATCTGACACACTGCAGCATGTTTTGTGAAGAGCAGCACTGTCTCACTGCATGCTTTATTTGTCTGATTCCAGCAAGTAGCTGTAACAGACTGCTACTGCACGACACAGGTTTTGAAGTTTAAAGCTGGCACACAAAGAGAGGAATGAACCAATCATGCTTCAGTTAAGATTACAGGATACTCAAGTGTGCAGTGTAACCTCATTTCTGCTGCTCCCCTGGCTCCACTGCCACTTAGAGAAGTGTACATTCTTCTGCATGTCTCATTTAATTTAGCACACCAAATAAGTGAGGCAACAGAGAAGCAGCTCACTGCATGACTCAGACATAGAATCATAGAATGGTAAGGTTGGAAGGGATCTCAAGGATCATCTAGTTCCAACCCCCTGCCATAGGCAGGGACACCTCCCACTAGTACAGGTCACTCAAGGCCTCATCCAACCTGGCCTTGAACACCTCCAGGGAGGGAGCAGCCACAACCTCCCTGGGCAACCTGTGCCAGTGTCTCACCACCCTCACTGCAAACAACTTCCTCCTAACATCCACTTTCAATCTCCCCTCTGCCAGTTCAAACCCATTGCCCCTTGTCCTGGCATTGCAAGACCTTGTCAATAGTCCCTCCCCAGCCTTCCTGTAGCCCCCTTCAGATCCTGGAAGGCTACTCTAAGGTCTCCTGGAAGCCTTCTCTTCTCCAGGCTGCAGAGCCCCAACTCTCTCAGCCTGTCCTCACAGCAGAGCTGCTGCAGCCCTCTCAGCATCTTGGTGGCCTCCTCTGGACCTGCTCCAACACTTCCATGTCCTTCCTGTGCTGGGGGCTCCAGAACTGCACACAGGACTGCAGGTGGGGTCTGAGGAGAGCAGAGCAAAGGGGCAGAATCCCCTCCCTTGCCCTGCTGCCCACACTGCTCTTGCTGCAGCCCAGCACACAGTTGCTGTCTGGGCTGCACTCACACTGCAGCCTCATCTTGAGCTTTTCATCACCCCAGACCCCCAGGGCCTGTTCCTCAGGGCTGCTCTCAGCCATTCCCCACCCAGCCTGGAGCTGTGCTTGGCATTGTGCCTACCCAGGTGCAGGACCTTACACTTGGCCTTGTTGAATGTCATGAGGTTGGCCTGGGCACAGCTCTGCAGCCTGTCCAGGTCCCTCTGGATGGATCCCTGCCCTCTAGCAAGTCGACTGTGCCACACAGCTTGGTGCCATCTGCACACTTGCTGAAGGTAACTTGCTAGAAAACAAACAGCCTGATGTCTGCATTGGCATTGGCATTGCACTGGGTGCCCCTTCCACATCAGAAATGCTGAAGTAGCTCTAACAATGAGCCATTGCCACAAATGGTGCCAAGCTGCCAGCCCTCTTCACTGTTTCATTTTGAAACAACCAACAAACCAACTGAAACTCTGCAGCTTCTGCTGTGTTGAAGTTCTTGCCTCCTCTAGAGGGCTGTGGGATGCCACACTCCGTGGTAAGCCAGCCCCTTGGATGCCCTTTTCACTCTGTTCTACCATCACCAGCATGGTCTGTTGTTTTTAAGGAAGACCCTAGAAGCAATGCTGAACATCTAAGGAATGACCTTTTCAGTCATCCACGTGCTGAGGGGAGATTCCCTGTATATCTATGCCATGTGCATCAAGTAATGTAGGCTCAGCCCAACAAATATCTGTTGCAAAGATATTCATCTCCTCTAAATATTCACCAACAAGGCAGAGACTAACAGGCAGCAGCTGAAAGGCAGAGTTAGCTCATTTTCCCCAACTAAATGTCCCCTGGCACCCTGAGCTCCCTGTAAGCAGGAAGCCAGCAGGTGTCAGCAAGAGCTTGGGAATGAAATGGTCACCCCCAGGATTCCAGGAGAGGCAGAACCTGATTTGTTGACCAAGAACCACTGCTTTCTTACTGCTGAAAAAAGGGCACCTTTTAAAGTGGGAGGTTAGCTTAAAAGAATTCAGGAGCCCTTTCCTCTGGCCATCTTGATTGACAGTATCCTAATTAAAAGAAAAAAAGTAAAACAAACAAGGTAAAACAAAGCCCACCAAAACAAGCCCCACAATAAGGGTTGTGGNACCATTCTATGATTCTACAACAAACAAGTAACAAAACACAGTTCCCTCCTTGTGAAGTTAGCATGAATACCACAAAGAAGGTTCTCTGAGAAAATGCTGCAAGCAGTGTTCATCTGAAAGTCTGTCTCAGGATGTTAGGATCCATTCCCTGACATAGCTCAATGAAGTTTAAGGTAATACTGATTTTAATTTCTTTTTAAAATGCTGGGTTTGAAGGTTCTATAGATAGCAGCATTACAGAGTGGAAACAACCTGTTTCTTCTGGGCCAGGACAGTCAGTACAGGCTCAGGCTCAGCCACAAACTGAAAATACTCACTGACATTAGGGCCAGTTGCACTTTCCAGCAGGCTTGGGAACAACCCTGAGATGCCACACAGGCTGCAGCTGACCTTGATGGCAGCCTAATATGCCAAACTCTTCATTTCCTGCTGCAGCTACCTCATTTGAGTCTTCCTGAGCTCTGAGATGATTTGACTTGTCACCAAGCTCAGCAGAGTGAAGCAGCATGCTCAGGTTGGGCATCAGAGGATGAAGGAGAAGACTCAGGGCTGGCCACACAATTCGTCCACCAGTGCACACCTGTAGCCCAGCACCAGTGGAGCCCTGATGCCTGGCTGCACTTCCACACTCCCTTCCAAGGAGCTGCAGAGGGGAAGAAACCAGATTCCAGAAGAGCAGCATTGCCAGCAGGGCAAGGAAGGGGATTCTGCCCCCTTGCTCTGCTCTCCTCAGACCCCAGCTGCAGTCCTGTGTGCAGTTCTGGAGCCCCCAGCACAGGAAGGACATGGAACTGTTGGAGCCAGTCCAGAGGAGGCCACCAAGATGCTCAGAAGGCTACAGCAGCTCTGCTATGAGGACAGGCTGAGAGAGTTGGGGCTCTGCAGCCTGGAGAAGAGAAGGCTTCCAGGAGACCTTAGAGTAGCCTTCCAGGATCTGCAGGGGGCTACAGGAAGGCTGGGGAGGGACTATTGACAAGGTCTTGCAATGCCAGGACAAGAGGCAATGGGTTTGAACTGGCAGAGGGGAGATTGAAAGTGGATGTTAGAAGTTGTTTGCAGAGAGGGTGGTGAGACACTGGCACAGGTTGCCCAGGGAGGTTGTGGGACACAGAAGCACAGAATGTGATCTTTGATCACATTTTGTGCTTCTGTACTCCACAACCTCCCTGAAGGTCTTCAGGACCAGGTTGGATGAGGCCTTGAGTGACCTGTACGAGTGGGAGGTGTCCCTGCATATGGCAGGGGATTGGAACTGAATGATCTTTGGAGGTCCCTTCCAACCTTGCCATGCTATGATTCTAGGACTCCAAAGAAAACTGACTCTCCCCTTCCTCCAAGCTTCTCCCTCAGGGTATTTCTTCCCTGGAAAGCTTCACTTTGCTAGAGTGGCAGCTCTGCAGGCAGAGGAGGCAGCTGTAAAAATTAGCTAGCCATGTCTAAAACATTTTGTGCTCTCTCTCTCTCTCTCTCTCTCTCTCTGCTTGCAAACAGCTGGGTTAGGTCTGCTGAGCCTTTCTAAACAAGGCACCCAAAGGAAACATCATGCTGAAGAGGAGCAGCTACAAGGCAGGGGGGTGCCTCTGGAAGTGTTGGGTACCAAAAAATTCGTGCTAGCAACACTACCTTTAAAAAATGCACAATCATCTTTGATCCAAGTTTATAGGAAAGCCTCAAAAATCCTTCATTTGCTTGACAAGCCAGGTTCAAAATTCTGTTCCCATGGCAACAGCTGAGGACATTAAACTGTGCAGTGTGTCTAGGAAAGGAAATAAATGGGAATGGAAAATTACTCCAGAAAGTTAGTTTAAAGGATTTGCAGATAGGAGGAAAACAAAAACAGGACCTCCTCTCCACCTTCTATGAATTAAACCTTTTTTCACTTCATTCAACATTAAGAGTGGTTTTAGTTGCCTTGAGGAACTGTGAATGTACTTAATGTGAACTAGATTACACTCAGTGTCAGCCATCCCCCTTGGCCATGGGAGTCTTTCCCTGTTTTTAGGGCATCCTCCATCAGCTGTCAGATTTCTGGTGAATTACCTCCTCTGCCACTACTCCTTGATAAAATGCAAAGCAGCAGAAAGGAAACTGCCACAGCAAGGAACAAGTGACTCTGTGTATTTTCACATTAACAGTACAGTGTTGTTGATGATGACCAAGTGAGNTCTCTGGAGGTGTTGAAGACAAGCCTGGCTGGGGCACTTAGTGCCATGGTCTGGTTGATTGGCCAGGGCTGGGTGCTAGGTTGGGCTGGATGAGCTTGGAGGTCTCTTCCAACCTGCTTGATTCTATGATTCTATCATTCTATGCTGGGTAGGGAAGGGGGGCAGCTAATAACTCCTATGCAGTAGTCTGTGGATGTGACACTATTGCCAAATTCTTTTTGATTACCTTTAGGAGAAACAAATAGGAAGAAATGAGTGCAGCACAAGGTGCTAGATCCTTACTGACTGCAGTTTGAAGCCTCTTTCAAGACATGTTCCTGTTCCTGCACATGCCCTCATTCCATGAAAGAGGAAGGAGATAAAATCTGATCCATGAAAAGAAAAAAAGAAAAAAAAAACAAACAAGCAAACAAAAAAACCAAAACCCCAACAACAACAAAAAACCCACCAAAGCTCAGAGCCATAGTTATAGGAACAGAGAAAAGTCTTTAAAAGAAACACAAAGATCAGTTCTCAGGATAGGGAAGCCATGCAGGTGATAACCAGCCAGGATTTGACCTTGTTGTTGACATGAAATTCCCTCTGCCTTCAATGCTGTAACCTTAATGTGATTTCAGGATTCCAGGACTAGACAGGCTGCAGCTGCTCCTCTCACTGCTGAGTTATTTTGCACTAACAGGAGCAAGAGCAGCTTCTTCCAGCCACCAGCTTTGGTCACTGGTAATGGGAGAGCAGCAGCTACCATTAATGCAGCACAGCTGTGCTCAGGATCCAAATTCACAATTGCCACACCATCTGAGGTCACCTTCTCCCTCCAGGAAAACAACCACTGATGCCTTTTTTAAAGGAGGAGATGCTGCAGCTTTCCATTTTTGCTTTTAACAGCCCTGGGACATTGTTAGCAGGCCAAGCTCTGCCCTTAGTTGTAAATCAGTATTGACTGAGTTCCACCAACCTGATTCTGCTTCCTCAGGCTGTGCCTTTTAAACTTTAAAGGCTGCTCTGAGAAGCAGCCTCAATAAGCTAAACTTTAAAGGCTGCTGTGAGTTGCTTATAGAAGCAGCCTCAGTAAGCAGGCACTGTGTGTGGAACAGCAGCACACAAGCAATTATTTGTAGAGGAAGGTTATCAGGCTCACTCTTTGCTTTTGTGAAAATTCATTTCACAGACAGAACAGCCCTAGGAAAGTCCTCTGCCTCCCACACATCATTATTACAATAGAATGTTTCCTCATACCAGGGAAATGAATTTTTTTTTGGTGATGAATTTCATCCTAGAGCTTTGCACAATCATTAAAAAAAAAAAAAACCCCAACCCAAAACACATTTTACCATTCCCAAGAAACAAACAATGTCTCCAGTCTGCCTTCAGACTCCAGTCTGAAAGCCACTGGAAAAAAACAGGAGAGATTGAGGTGCTTATAAAACCCTTCGGTGCTGATAACCTACACAGAACTGGTTTCTGCTGGCTAAAGCTTCCTAAATATGCTTTACTGAATGCCCATTAATGTCATGGCTCCTAAATAAAGATGTAAGCTTAACTGAAGACAGTTTTGTATCTGCCAGGTGGAAGACAAGCAGTAAACCCCCTTGTTTTATCACACCTGACTGAGGTATTGTTTAAGGAGCTTTCACATGTTACTGTCCCCAGGAAATGGTGATAAAGAGCGATGGGAGGAGAGAGGGAATGATAACACAACCACAGTTTCAAAGCCTTCAGCAGCTGACATCCAGCCACTGCCTTCATCCATTCCCCTTTCAGCTTCATACAAGCTTTGATAGACTGGTGGGGTTAAAAAAACCCACCCCAGAGACTTAGAGAACATGGCAGTAGGAAGAGGACGAGGTCTAGTGGCAGACATTCCTTTCTTAACCTTTCGGGGCCCTCCAAGAAGAATCTATCAGATTTTAGTACACTTCTCAAGGCCTTACTGTTTTCTTGTGGTCTGCGGAGAGGTCTAAGAGCTGAGGATCAGTTCCTGCCCAGCATCTGTTGCCAACAGGGGACCATCCATCACTGGCTCTAAAATCATTTCCATTCCTTGTCGTGACCTGCATCCGTGTTGTGACCGATCTGAAACGCTACCTTCGATTAGAGAAACTCGGAGCGGTCACAGCATTTTTGTTGTGGTTGCTGGGGAGTGGAAGCTTTAACACTCCCTAGCTGTGCTAGGTGGCACTCCCTCAGTGCTGGCCTTGCTATCATCTATTAGCAATAGGAGGAGGAAAGTTCCCCCTGAGCAATGTGATGCTTATTTTAATCAAATGTGGCAGCAGTTCTCCATCATTATTCGCATGCTAGTCAGAAGATATGGCAGGGGGTTGGAACTAGATGATCCTTGAGGTCCCTCCCAGACCTACCATTCTGTGATTCTATGATGGTGGAGCAGAGTCACAAAGTTTGAGTCTAGGTGACATTAAGGTAGGCACACACACCACCTTCCTCTTTTCAGAATGCTTTGTGCAATTGCAAGACTTTAGGACCAGCTTCTTTTTAGACTGAAATGTGCTGATGCTCAGCAGCTGCAATCTAATTACTGGATGGGAAATTTTAAGCTAAAAGCTCTATTGAATAACAAACCTAAAACCACTCCATCTTTGAGACTGACTCTGTCTATAAACATTTTAGGCTATCAGCTTTGTCCAAAGGACTGATGCTGACCAATCCAGAGAAACACTATATCACAGAGTCACAGAATCAACCAGGCTGGAAAAGACCTTCAAGATCTTTTGTATTGGTAGTGCCTTTAATGAGGAGCAAAAGATCACATTGCTTTTCTTTCAAACTATTTTAGAATACTTTCAAACTACTTTAGAATATTTCCAGCATGTCTAATTGACATGCTGGGAAAATTTGCATATCAGAGAAATCTGAACTTGTTTAAAGATTGATTTCAGTTCTAGCATTAAATGATTAACTAAAAAACAACCCAGGAGCACTCCGAGTGTCACTCCGGTGGTGACTCTTTCTCCTTGGCAAACACAAAAACACAGAGGGTCATGGTCTAAGTGGTTTCACGTGCAGAGGAGCACATGCCTGCTGCTGCTGTCATGCAGCAAGATGAGGACTCATGGAAGACAGTTTCAGGTTTCCAAACAGCTTGCTGGTGGGATGCTAAGTGAACATGCCAGTCAGGACCACGGCTGAGTCCTTTGTGTCATAGTAAACCCAGGCTGGACCCTGGCAGTATGACCTCATTAACCTCATGACTCCTGATCTCTTCAATTATGGCCAAGTCTACACTCACAGAAGAATTTGGGACAAGTCTGACTCCAGCAGTAATTTATTTATTTCCATAAATGATCTATTTACATTAGCTTGGAGTTCAGCATCTTTTTTTAGAGAGAGTCACACTGAGTGGGGATTATCTACTCTTTTGAGATGCTGTAATGGTCTAATAATACAGATGGAGGACAGAGAGTGTCAGACAGGGAAATTTAACCTGTGAACTCATTTGCTGCCCAGAGTTTCAGTAGAAAATGAAGATGATAAAGAGACTCTTGAGACTTACTGCAGTCATGAAATTGCATGAAGTAGCCCTGACTAGGCTGTGAAAATCCCCTTGTTCAGAAGGCAGGTGAAGTTCAGAGAAGAGCTAAGCTGTACTAGGAACATATCAAAATTAAATAGGCAGCACCAGTGTGAGAAGAGAGGGAGGTCACAGCCCCATGCTTACACAGAAGTTACCAGCATCACTCACCACTGGGAGAACATTTCTGGATGGCTCTGTCCAGTAAAAGGGCTCTGGATCAATATTGGTTCTTAATCCTGACATTATTTCTTCTGCAACTCCTGGTGTCATGCTTAGAGTGAAAGCAGGTGCAAGGACCCTTGCTGCTTGGTCTGCCCTAGAGCTGCAGAGGATGCAAAGCTTATAGAATCATAGAATGGTAGGGTTGGAAGGGACCTCAAAGCTCATCTAGTGCCAACCCCCTGCCATAGGCAGGGACACCTCCCACTAGTAGCTCAGCTTTAGCTGGCAAGTGAAACTGAGTGGCAAGCCACAGAAGTGCCAGCAGGAGATACCCAGGGTCCACAGCACCTGGTCTCATGGCCATTCCCATCAACACTTCTTGAGGTGGAATGTCAAGCAGGCCCTTGTGAGAATGTCACAGAGCAGTGCTCTGCATGAGCCTTCCACTCCAAGCCAAGCCAAGGCAAGCCAGGGGTCTACCTCCCCTAACAATAACACAGCTGCCTGCTGTTAAAGCGGTTGGTGGCTAAGGCAGCGCTAATAAATAATGGTATGTCCTGCCTGGGGTAGAGGAATGTGAGAGCAGGGGCAGTGGGCAGAGCTGACAGCACTCAGGAGACAGCGTTTGGATTACCCAAAGGTCAAGAATCAGAGCCCCAGTTTACAGTTTCAGCAGAGCAGTATCAGCTTTACAGCAAGATCCCCTATACTACAGGGAACACCACCAGGAACTCGTCAAGAGGATTTCTGCTTTCATCCACTGATATCTCCAAATCTGGGCCATAATGTCACTTGTTGCAAATAATCCTTCATGTCAGGACCTTTAAGGACATTGGTGGGGGGTTGGGTAGTTGAACTGAACGATCTTTCAAGGTCCCTCCCAGCCCCTGACATTCTATGATACTGCGAATAGCAATAGAGCTGAGGATGATTTTGACTGAGCCATGCATTGGAAAGATGTTGATTGCTTTAGCTAATTGATAGGTTAAAAGAAGGAAAGGAAAGGGGAAAGGAAAGGAAGAAAGAAAAGGAAGAAAGAAGAGTAAAGAAAGAAGAGTAAAGAAAGAAGAGTAAAGAAAGAAGAGTAAAGAAAGAAGAGTAAAGAAAGAAGAGTAAAGAAAGAAGAGTAAAGAAGGAGAGGAGAGGGAGAGGAGAGGGAGAGGAGAAGAGAAGGAGAGGAGGAGGCAGTATTTGTCTAATTTGAGGCATTCCCCCAGTGAATATTATAAAACCTCCCAAGAAAATGCTGAAAATGCTCAGCTTTGTGCCTCAGCTTGAGTTACAGCCCTCTGAAGCAAAGCATGGAATACTGGATTTATTTTATATACAAACCCCATTTTTATTCCTTTCTTTTTCTGTGTTTGGTTTTTCCTACCTTTGGAGAGCTTGGAACATGTTTCCCGAACCATCCAGACTCTTTTCTGCTCTCTCCTCATATCATGATTTTTGATACCTGGATTAAAAACAAAACCAAACAACAAATCAAACAAATAAACAAAAAAAAGAGCCCTCAAAACCAATACAACCCCCCAAAAGCAAACAGAAAAAACCCCCAACCAACTAACGCCTAAAAAAAAACCCACAAAAAAACCCCACACAAATCCCCCCCAAAAACCCATACAAAAGCCCCAACCCCCACCAAAAAAAACCCCAAATCCAACCAACCAACAAAACAAATAACCAAGATCCTCCAAAAAAATCACAAAAAATCACCCCCTAAAAGAAAACACAACCAAAAAAA
>WBNM01029076.1:0-11461 GCA_013399055.1 Ramphastos sulfuratus | reverse complement strand
CAACCGAGTCCTGGGCTGCATCAAGAGCAGTGTGGCCAGCAGGGCAAGGGAGGGGATTCTGCCCCTTTACTCTGCTCTCGTCAGACCCCATCTGGAGTACTGTGTGCAGTTCTGGAGCCCCCAGCACAGGAAGGACGTGGAAGTGTTGGAGCGGGTCCAGAGGAGGGCCACGAAGATGATCAGAGGGCTGGAGCAGTTCTCCTATGAGGACAGGCTGAGAGAGTTGGGGCTCTTCATCCTGGAGAAGAGAAGGCTTTGAGGAGACCTTTTAGTAGCCTTCCAGTATCTGAAGGGGGCCTACAGGAAGGCTGGGGAGGGACTATTTACAAGGTCTTGCAATGACAGGACAAGGGGCAATGGATTTAAACTGGCAGAGGGGAGATTTAAACTGGATATTAGGAGGATGTTCTTCCTAGTGAGGGTGGTGAGGCACTGGAACAGGTTGCCCAAGGATGTTGTGGATGCTCCCTCTCTGGAGGTGTTCAAGGCCAGGTTGAATGAGGCCTTGAGTGACCTGTACTAGTGGGAGGTGTCCCTTCCTATGGCAGGGGGTTGGAACTATATGATCTTTGAGGTCCCTTCCAACCTTACCATTCTATGATTCTATGATTTTCCTATTCATGGGCAGGACAGGAACACCATGGAGTGACTACATCCCATTAACAGCACTAGGGCTGTCAAACAACTATGATGGCACTGAGGAGAGACAACAGGGATCAGGGCCAAAATCACACTAGCCTTGAGTCCATTAGACCTGCGTCAAGGTAGGCAACAGGAGACTCAACACCATAAGGTAGTTAATGTCCATGCACCTGCAGCTCCTCCACCCAAGATCAGGCCATCACAGTCTATCTCAAGAAGGATTCTCATGCAGCAGGACCACCAGCGAAGAAGATGCCTCTACTCATTTCTCAAAGACAGGTATCACCACCCCATGTTGCGTGAGGTGGAGGAGAACATTATACCTCAAAAATCTTCCCACCCTCACTCCTCAAGTGTCAGTCTCTTTTATCTGGCACCTCCGGGCAGCAACAATGGAAAGTTACAGCAAATTTCCCTTTCAACACTGTGCCAACTCTTGCCAAAACAGAGGAAACTTGCTCAACACTGGAAGGTGACTTTAATTTCCTCCTCTGATTTTTTTTGGCAGACAGGGTCAATTTACTTGTTTCTTTTTAACACCTTTGTCTGCCTTCCACAAGAGGGAACATCTCAATGCATGATCATCCATGGATACCTAAAGAAGGAAGGCTCAGTGCTTAGCACAGCACTGTCTCAAATTACTCATACTTCCAAAGCAAAATTGCCTTTTTCCTCTATACCTCCCTAAAAACCAAGAGATGCTGTAGTTCAGCTTGTCTACAGGACTAACAGCTCCAATGTTGTTTTTTTCTTTAATCCCCAGCTCTGCATCTGAGGAAGCAGTCCAGGTCTGATATAGATCACAGAGTGAAGAGTGGTTTAGCATCACCAACCCTGAGACACTACCATGCTAAGCTCATCAACAGCCAGGGCTGCTAGGACTTTGCTCCAGTGTTTGGCAAAGTCTCCAACCTATTTCTCTAAAGAAGTCTCAGGTCTGCAACTGCTGCAAAGACATATGGTCTCTTCACCCAAGTAACAAATAGTACAAGAGAAAACACCCACAAGTTGTGACAGGGGAGGTCTAGGCTGGAAATCAGAAGAAATTTCTTCCCCAAAAGGGTTGTCAAGCCCTAGAACAGGCTGTCCAGGTGTATTCATCAGATGTGTAGATGTGGTGCTGAGAAACACCAATTAGCAGTGACTTAGCAGTGCTGGGTTAACTGTGGGACTCAATAATCTTAAAGGTCTCTTCAGACAAAAACAATTCCGTGACACCATCCTCCACCTCCTCCCTGCTTCTCCCTAGCCTGATGCACATTTTAAAAATTCTGTGTTTTAACATGATAGTTTTCCACCTCTTGCTTTCAAAGCAACTAGGATTGCACACTCAAAAAGGCACAAACAGGTATTTTCTAAGGATGGCCTAGCATTTTTTTGCAAGCCAAAACCTAACAAAGATAATGGGCTTAGAATAACCACACACACACAATCCTGGAAAGGATCTGCTCCTAAAATCCATGGACTGCTAAAATTTAGGGAAGAACTTATTGTGGCCTTTCAGTGCTTAAATGGAGCCTTTAGAAGGTTGATGACAATCTTTTTAGCAGGGCCTGTAGCAAAATGAGAAGGGGTGATGGTTTTATAACAAAAGAGAGGAGACTCACACTAGATATAAGGAAGAAATACTTTACGATGAGAGTGGTGAAACACTGGCACAGGTTGCCCAGAGAGGTAGGAGATGCCTCACCCCTGGAAATGTTCCAGGTCAGGTTGAACAGGGCCCTGAGCAACCTCATGTAGTTGAAGACATTCCTGCTCAATCCAGGGTGGTTAGACTAGATGGCCTTTAACAGCCCCTTCCAACCCAAGTCCAAACTATTCTATGTTCCTATGACTAGCCAGGTCACACTTTTAAGTGTTGTGAGCTCAGTCCATAATAAGTGACATTGAAAAAAAGAAAAATCATTAAAAAATAACGCAGGCAGTGCTGCAGAAGTATGCACACAGACATGCAGACAAAGGTACTGAAAAGGGATACTCAAGTTGCATCAACATAAAAAAAACTTATGTTAACACCCTCTTTTTCATATTTTGAAGGGTTATCATAAACTGAATTATTTGAAAACTGACACTAAATTAGTTTACAAGTTGATGTTTATTCTGTGAAGCCCTACATTGTTATGTTAAGCTCATGCAACACCGTGTTATTAAGTTCATGCACTGTCATATTAATTGTGTATTATCAAAGGGCTCATTTATAGCCTTACCATTTGAAACAGTGATCATGAAAGAAACCCTGCTGCTTGTTTCCCACTTACAACATCACACTGGCATCTTTATGCTTCTCAACAGGCTGACCAAGAACTATTTATCTTATCATGGAAAAAGGAAGGGGGGGGAAAAAAAAAGAGGTTCTAAATAAGAATATTAAAAGAAGATTAATTCAATCAATCTGGGCCACCAGCCAACATCAGGTCCACACCAACACTTGGTGCCTTTGGGTTGAAAAGAAGACCAAGGACCTCAATACCAAAGTCCAGGCCCCAAAGGAAACTCTAAGCTGCACGCATCCAAAAATGGAGCATTTATAAAGGCAAGGCTGACAAGTGGTGCAGACGGCAATGCAATAACAACACTGCCTGCAAATCCCTGCTGAGCAACCACAATGACTATCATCTGTCATGTTTCTCTTCTCCTCTCTTTAATTGACAATCAAGATGCTTAAAAGAGACAGTGAATACCCTGAATGTTTTCTCTCACATAACTATGATTAACTTCAGCAACTTAATTCTCAAGCTACAAATAGTCACTAACTCTGCTGAATCTTCTGGACTTTAACCTCAAGCTCATAGCTGACCTAGCTGAGGTCACCACGCTCCTGCCCACCCTTTTTTTTTTCCACTTTGATCATGTGTTCATCACAGAGCGAGGTAACCTGAAAATAAATCCCCCACAGGGATTTATATCTAAAGTTGCCAATGGCTTTGTATTTGTGTCCCTGTGCCAAGGTACAACATGCCCTACAGAAAGGCTCGTCTTCATTGCAAGCATAGAGTTCACCACCTGGCAATTAGCTTGAGGTCCATAGATATGTTAATGCTGATTTGGTTACTCCCATCAGATTTGATCAAGCATGCAAAACCTCAAATCTTACACTAGGCAAAGCCTGGAGAAAGGAGAAAGCCAGGACCAATAAATAAGTAAAAAGATTGGTTTTGCATTAAACTGGGGGAAAAAAAAAAAAAAAAGAGAGCAAGAAGTAAACCTCCCAGCCTCCTCCTCCACTACATGTTCTTAACAATGATGCAATAAGGAGGTTCAAATAGCTTTCACCAGAAATAGAGACCAAGATATCCTACGGGGCAAAGACCAACTTTTAGACTGGCAGATCTTGCATGCACTAGACCCCAAATCTGCAAGAAATAGCAACAACATGTTAGGAGACACCACTTTTCTCAGTAAAGCCTCCTTCTCTGGAGACTGTCATAACCTGTCTGGATGTGCTCCTGTGCACCTGCTGCAGGTGAACCTGCTTTAGCAAGGGGGTCAGCCTAGATAATCCCCAGAAGTCCCTTCCAACCCCTACTGTTCTGTGATTCTGTGATCATTCACCCCAGAACTCAAAAGGATTCACACTCCTCTCAGGGATGCTTTGCTGGCAGAGGTGACAACTTTCAGGTAAGGCATATAGTGCTGGTTTTGCTCACTAGAATACATAAATAAAATGTCCGTGTCATGTTCACGGGGGGTGTCCTGTGCAGTTTCCAATAGTGTTCATCCAATTCGTGGTCCCAAATTACCCCTGCAGCGATAAGTGCACAGTAATTCTGTGTTTCAGGTCCTGAACCATTGTGTAGTTTGGTTATGGAACAGTTGATGCTGCCTTGAAGCCTAAGAGCAGTGGTTTATGTGCATATGAAAGTTTATAGAATATTTGGTTGTCATTTATGATGAAAGGCACTGCATAAATGTTAGATCTGCAACCCTTTGCTCTTGCAAATACTTTTTTCTCCCTTATTCATTTGTACACATGTATCACATGTTGAATGTCATTCAGGTGCCAATCATGACTGAGGCCATGCTATCAATAAGCAGCCTGACAGCAGCAGCAAGAGACAGCACCAGCTCTACAGACCACACAAGAGAACAGGAAGTATCATGGCTCGTATTGGTGGGGAATGGAAGTAAAATAAGATGATACCCCCAAATCCCAAGGAAACTCCCAGCAAAATGAACAGAGAACACAAATATGCAGAGCACTCATCTAAGCCTTCAGGCAGAAGGGATCCACAGAAACCCCATCTCAGGCAGAACAAGCAGCCTCCAACAGACCTTTCATATTCAGATGTGTGTTCCATCTAAACACCTAGACCATGACACAAGCAACTAGATGTCATCAGCTCACACCTCTGCAAAGGCAGCTCCAGATAAAGCTGTCCTAGCTGGGACAACCTCCCTACCTGCCCCAGAGGCCTGTTTCCCTGAAGGAATGATAAGCAACACCCAGTCCATGCTCCTAGTTTGTACAGACCAGCAGGATGAGATGCTACCAGCCCATACCATTCGTCTTCTCTCTAGTGTGCCCCAAGGTGTCACACAAGCCCTGCTGTTGGTAAGCAATGTAGAACGGTGGGTGGATTTGCAATATCCCAGTTCTGGTCTGGCAAGGTGCAGACCTGAACTATACTTGTGCAAGCCAACATGCTCTCCAGAAGCAGGCAGACATGGTCCATCGACACCAACAGAGATGTGGGCTAACTCCATATCTGTGGGCAAGCACTGTGTCACTCCTGTACCTGTTCCAGATTTGTCCCACTGCATGAAGGACCATGCATGTGAACAACCACCATGGCCATGGGTGACAGCAACTTGTTCCCACCCCAAGTCACCCCTACCAAATTGTGAGTAAGATGGGCTGGATGTCCAAGCTGCGGAGGTCTGCCAAGATCTCTCTCTGCCAAAACTTCTCCCCAAGAAATGTACCACCATCTACAATGGAGGCAGACCTAGCTTCTGGTTCTTCCTGCCACCAGGAAAAGGCAGTGTCATAGAGCCACAGAATCACAGAATCGTTTTGGTTGGAAGAGACTTTTAATATCAAGTCCAAATGTTAAGCCAGTGCAGCTAAATCCATCACTAAACCATGATCCTCGGCATCAGATCTACAGGTCTTTTAAATACTTCCAGGGATGATGACTCCATCACTTTCCTGGGCAGCTTGTTCCAGGGCTTTACAACCCTTTTGGTGAAGAAATTTTTCCTAATAGCCATCCTAAACTTCCCCTGGCACAACTTGAGGCCATTTCCTCTTGTCATCTCACCCCTTGAAGGCTTTCTTCTGAGCTCTGCTCTTGCAGTAACTCCCTTTGGTCCTGGAGATCCACCGGAGAGGAAACCAGCAACCTGGCAAACCCCATCGCTCTCCACCCACCTGCTCCTTCCTCCTTCTCCATAAAAAAAGCAAACCCTTTCAGACCAACTAGCTTGGGTAAATATGTCAAAGCACCTCTTACCAATGATGATAATGGAGAACTAAGATCTAATTAAATAAATTAAGCAGATCCATAAGAACAGGGAGGGCTGTTTCTTTGAGCTGGTCACAGTGAGATTAAAAGTTTAGTGAGACCTGGATCCCTTTTCACCAGAGCACTGTAAAACGAGTGGCACAGACCCAGCAGAGCTTAAAATACACAGCAGGGCACACCCTTCCCTCCAAACACCTGCTGCTTTTCTTCCCCTCTGCTTTTTCTCTCCCACATCCTCTCTGGAAAAGTCAAACTTCATTCATTACAGAACCAAACTATTTCCTTTTTTTATTCTAATATTTCCTTTTTTTTTTTTTTTTTTAATAGGCAACCATCTGGGAGCAGGGAGGGGAAAGGAAGCCCTGGAGCTTTTCAGACACAATATAAAAAAAAAATACGTATGATTAAAACCAAAAAGCATAAACAAACAAACCACGTTACCCAGAATAATGACTTCGGGGAAGAGCGCCAAAAAACTTGTATAATCTTCTGGAGCGTGGCAGAAGAGAACAGAGAGTCCTTGCTGTCAAGGAGTGCATGCCACTGTGGTGGGACAGCATCTGGGACAGCAGGGATGGCCCAGGCAAGCCAGAAAGGAGAAGGCTTTCACAGATTTAGCTGCATAAATGTAGCTTCAGGCACTTGGTTCTGGTAATTGCAAAGTTCCAATCTAGGCAAACTCAGACCCTTCACTATGGTGTAATTGCCCATCTACTCTGTCCTGGCATGACCTCACCTGGAGTACCAGAGTTGTGAATGTCCCCTCCCTTGAAAAATGCAAAGTCAGGTTAGATGGGACTCTGAGCAACATGCTCTAGTTGAAGATGTCCCTGCTTACTACAAGGGTGTTGAAACAGATGACTTTTAAAGGTCCCTTTCAATCCAAACCATTCTGATTCTATGACTTTATGTCCAGCTCTAGAATCTTCAGCACGGGAAAAACATAGACTTGTTGCAGCAGGTCCAGAAGAGGTCACAAAAATGAAGACATGAAGAGCACCTCTGCTATGAGGACAGGCTGNCACGTTACCCAGAATAATGACTTCGGGGAAGAGCGCCAAAAAACTTGTATAATCTTCTGGAGCGTGGCAGAAGAGAACAGAGAGTCCTTGCTGTCAAGGAGTGCATGCCACTGTGGTGGGACAGCATCTGGGACAGCAGGGATGGCCCAGGCAAGCCAGAAAGGAGAAGGCTTTCACAGATTTAGCTGCATAAATGTAGCTTCAGGCACTTGGTTCTGGTAATTGCAAAGTTCCAATCTAGGCAAACTCAGACCCTTCACTATGGTGTAATTGCCCATCTACTCTGTCCTGGCATGACCTCACCTGGAGTACCAGAGTTGTGAATGTCCCCTCCCTTGAAAAATGCAAAGTCAGGTTAGATGGGACTCTGAGCAACATGCTCTAGTTGAAGATGTCCCTGCTTACTACAAGGGTGTTGAAACAGATGACTTTTAAAGGTCCCTTTCAATCCAAACCATTCTGATTCTATGACTTTATGTCCAGCTCTAGAATCTTCAGCACGGGAAAAACATAGACTTGTTGCAGCAGGTCCAGAAGAGGTCACAAAAATGAAGACATGAAGAGCACCTCTGCTATGAGGACAGGCTGAGCGAGTTCAGATTGTTCATCCTGGAGAAAGCTCATGGGACACCTTAATACAGCCTTTCAATTCTTAAAGGGAGCCTACAAGAAAGACAGTGACTGACGTTTTTGCAGGGCCTGTCGTGACAGGACAAGGGGTGATGGTTTTAAACTAAAAGAGGGGATATTTAGACCAGATAGAAGGAAGAAATGTTTTATGTTGAGGGTGGTGAAACATTGGCACAGGTTGCCTAGGGACATGGTAGAACTTTCATCCCTGGAAACATTTCAGATCAGGTTGGATAGGGCTCTCATCAACCTGATCAGTCTCCCAGATACCAGGAAGATGTTCCTGATCACTGCAGGGGCCTTGGAGTAGATCCGCCTGTATTTATACCGAGGGTTGCCATGACTCAGGTGCAGAATGTTGCACTCAGCCTTGCTAAACCTCATTGGGTTCACAGGGGCCCATTTCTCCAGTCTGGCCAGGTTCCTCTGCATGGCAACCTGTCCATCAGGTGTGTCAACTGCACCACTCATCTTGGTGTTATCTGCAAATATAAACCTCTACTAGCTATTTGTGTTTTACAGGTTTCTGCAGGAGTGTGCAATATTCCGCAGTGATAGTAAACACAGGATGTGCAGGGCACCCTGCATTACCCAGAACCAAGCTAGTGTTCTTATGAAAAATGAGGCACACAGATGGATGCACCTATTGCTTCTGAGGATAGAAGCATTTACAGGCAAATGTTTTTCACCCAAGAGTTTCCTTCCTGATGCAGTACCCTAAAAATAACAGGCTGTAAAAGACACATGAAATTTACGGTGAGGAGGAGGGGGATAGCATGCAGCAAGGAGACAGGGCAGCACAGGCAGCCACACTCCTGAGATACCAGTACTGCAGCAGAGAAGACAAATGACTGGCCCAAGGCCACACAGCAAGCAGTGTCCACTTTCTATGACTTTCAGTCCCTGCTCCAGCACAGGATCACTAAGAGATCCTTCAACAAAATGTTACATATAATGGTGTGATTTATTTAATGCCCATAGATACACTCACACATTAAAATGCATATATATTTTTTGCCTCCTTCTTTCTCCTCTATCCAGACACACTCAAGCACATCTGAAAGCCTCTATGAACAATCAAAAAAAGTAAAATCTTTGTATTCCTTTGCTAAAGGTGAACTTGTAGGTGTTGACTCCAGGAGCTTGGGCTTCAAATGAAGCAGGATGCTGCCAACAGTTTCACCTAGTAAATCAACACCTGTATTTACAACTGCACACCAGGAGATACTGCAAATATTTCCTATAAAACCCATCTCGATGATTGCAAGGAGTGGGAATGAATTAGCTGAAGTCTGTCACTTGGAGAAGTCACGCTGGAGGAGATTCATCCAGGTAATCCATCTTTCTGCTCTGTTACACAATGACATGGTAATGGCCAGCCCAGAGGGATTTCCTTCAGGAAAACTCAACTGCTACTAAAATGGTAAGTTAATACCAAGCAAGAACTCAGCTGCTGCTACACCAAGGGATGGGCATGACAGAGAATAAAATATTACAGTCTCCATTCAGATATTTTTATTTGTAAGAGCAAAAATAAATAGACCTATCTGCAGGCTGCAAAGAGAGGAGTTTGAGATAAAAAGAAAACCTGCACGTATTGATTCCTTCTTTGCCATTTTTTTTCTAATAAATAGGCTGGCATAGGTGTGCTGATGGGTAGCTGGGATGGGGGAAGGCATGCTGCCCAGCCCTTCAGCCCTTGTGGGGACACAAATCTGAGCTCAGGCTCTGCCCCTTTTGTGTTGATAGATTTAAAAAAAAAAAAAAAGAAAATAAAAGAAAAAAAGACAAAAAGAAGTAAATTAAGAAGAAAGGAAGAAAGCCAGAAAAGTTATGTGGCTAATAAAGGGCTCTATTGTGCCATCAATTTTTTAAGCTTTAATGATTTCAGGAGGAAGTTCAGCTCAGCAATCAATAGAGCAATATGGACAGGAGGGCTCCAAGGAAATTCAGTGCTGGAGCTGCAGCGAGGGCTGGCAGAAAGAGGGGGGGGTATCAGTGGAAGGGAGTTCCCCTTGCTCCTGGGACCCTGCACACGCTGGGTACCCCTGTCCCACACAGCCTTCCATTCAGTTTAGCAGAATGGTGCGAGCTCCCCCTCCTGCCACAGGATGTGTGGCCCGGGGACAACGGGGACATTTGAGAATGCTAGGACCCATGCCATCAGTGTGGGAGGTGGCAAAGCACCCACGAGGCTGGGATGCTTGCCCCACACTTCCTTCACCAGGGCTTAGCGCATCCTAGGGATGATCACCCCACGCAGAGCCCATCCCAGAGATGCTTGCCCCACACAGAGCTCTTACTAGGGATGCTCATCTCACTGTACCCACACCTGGGCTTAGCCCATCACAGGAATGCTCTTGCCCACACTTCCCATACGTGGGCTGAACAAGTCCCGTGGATGCTCACCCCACACTGAGCTGATCCCAGGGATGCTCACCCCCATCCTCCCCACACCCAGGCTGAGTGAATCCCAGACAAGCTGGAAAACAACCATCAGGTCCACTGGGCACCACAGCCAGGGGTACACAGGCAGGTCCCCATCTCCCCTTCCTCCAGGCAGCCCTCCTGGAGGGCAGTCAGCCCCGCACCTGCCCGCAGCCGGGGCACACGCTGGCAAACATACCGCATCGCCGAGGCTCAGTGCTGCTGCCAGGAAGGCAGGACACGGGGGTTATCCAGGGGGGATTCTGCTCCAGGCAAACCTAAGTGACACGATGATACAGCGTGAAGCTCTTCAGCATCAGCAGGGACAACGCCTCGCCCGAGGTGCCACCTGATTCCCGTGCACACGCCACAACCACCACCGAGATGACACCAGCTCAGGGAGAAGCCAGATAAATAACGGAAACAAAAACCCACCGAGGTCTCCCCAGCACCGAGATAGGGGACCTGGAGCCACCAACGCAAGGTGCAAAGGAGAAGGGATGGTCTGCGATGGGGGTCATCCCTTGCATCATGCATCCATAATTACAAATAAAAGCTGATCTGTAAGTCAGCGCAAGCTTGGCAGTGCTTAGGATCACGTCGGCTGCAGCGTGAGCAACTGCAGGCAGTGGGAACTCAGGAAAAGTTTTGCCACAACAAGAAACAAATAATAAAATTTAATAGTAATACCTAGTAATAATGACAAAATAATAATTATTATTATAATAATTTAACAAAAAGACGCGGGGGAAAATAGCAGACCTGGAAGCCAGCGGTGCCGGTGGCAGTGGTGCTGCCTCTACGTGATGCTGCCGCAGCTCAGGGACACATCAGGAGCCCTCCGGGAGTACCGGGCACTGGTCCCGGGGACGGAAAGAAGAGAGNTCCCGCCGCCGCAGCCCAGGGCGGTGCCACCCCCGCCGCGGGGGGGGTCACCGGCAGTGGAGGGGCGAAGGGGTTCCCTCCGTCCCGCCCGCCCCGTCGGGCACTGCCACGTGGGACCGCGGGGGGGCGCCCCCCTCCTCCCCCCCGCAGCGGGCTTGACAGGTCCACGCGACCAAACAAACCGCGGCGGACAGGCGGACCGATCAGCCAATGGGGGCTGGGAGGCGGGCGGATCAGCCAATGGGGGAAGGGGGGAGGTGCCGGCGGGCGCCTTCGGGCAGCGCGGGGCCCGCCCGGCCTTTTTGCCACAGGACTAGGGCGCCAGGAGTGGCGGGAGTAACGTTAGCGAGTCGTCTTGGCTGCCGGAGACCTTTCAGATCATCGAGT
>WBNM01029074.1:5596-27171 GCA_013399055.1 Ramphastos sulfuratus | reverse complement strand
CTTACATTTTTCCTAACAACATAAAAAACACAGCACAATATATAAATTACAAATAGCTTTCAAAGTCTGTTGAAAGAGTGGATGCAAATACCTTTATTTTGGAGAAAACGGTGGAAATATATGTTTACATTTCAAATATTGTTTAGGAAGCTTCAGCTCTCCATGATAAAAAAAGACAATTTAATCCATTTAAAGATTTTTCAGAACTGATTTAGCAGAAGAAAATTGAAGTAATAAAGAAATGAATTCTTTTTATGATTTGTGTAAAAGAGGAATCATAGAATCATAGAGTGGTAAGGTTGGAAGGAACCTCAAAGATCATCTAGTTCCAACCCTCTGCCATAGGCAGGGACACCTCCCACTAGTACAGGTCACTCAGGAAGTTATTGTACCTTAGAGAGTCCTATATTAAAAGTCACTAACAGTAATGTTTCTAAAAAAATTAAACTATTTTAAGCCTTAAAAGTACAGTGTACAGTGAAGAGAAATACTAAGCTCTTAGGTAACATCATGATGCAGCACGTGGAGGAAAGCAAGACCCAGGTCCTCAGAAGTGCTCAGCCATTTCGCTTTCATTAGACACTTTGGAGTACTTTCTGAATCAAGAGAGAATACAAAGAACATTTACACTCACAACTGTTTTAAGCTGCAATATAGATTACTGTTTCCATGCTGGTCAAGCAGTTTTGGAGGAGGAGAGGACTGATCCCGCTCCCATGTGGGTTTTTGGAGCATGCAGCAGTTTTACCTTGCACAAGCTCTCAGAGGAACAAGTCAAGTTCATTGCACAGTTTGGTTCTAAATGAGTTTCACCCATACGCAAACTTAATTTGAACCTTGCATTACAAAGACACCTTGACAACAGTGGATAATTAAGTCATAAAGCAAAGTGTTACATGAAAGCTGTTAGGCTCTCTATCAAAGGATTTCAGTATCTTTTCTTTCTGGCCAGAGCCTGTAACACAGCTTCTCTCATCGCTTTGGCAGGAAGAAAATCTCACTGCATCTGGAGTCCTGTGTGCAGTTCTGGAGCCCCCAGCACAGGAAGGACATGGAAGTGTTGGAGTGAGTCCAGAGGAGGCCACAAAGATGCTCAGAGGGCTGCAGCAGCTTTGCTCTGAGGACAGGCTGAGAGAGTTGGGGCTCTGCAGCCTGGAGAAGAGAAGGCTTCCAGGACACCTTAGAGTAGCTTTCCAGTATCTGAAGGGGGCTACAGGAACACTGGGGAGGGACTATTGCCAAGGTCTTGCAATGCCAGGACAAGGGGCAATGGGTTTGAACTGTCAGAGAGGAGATTGAAAGTGGATGTTAGGAGAAGTTCTTTGCAGTGAGGGTGATGAGACACTGGCACAGGTTGCCCAGGGAGGTGTTCAAGGCTAGGTTGGAGGAGGCCTTGAGGGACCTGTCCTAGTGGGAGGTGTCCTTGCCTATGGCAGGGAGTTGGAACTAGATGATCTTTGAGGTCCCTTTCAACCTTACCATTCTATGATTCTATGATTCACAACAGTAAAGCAAAACATTCCCAGTCACCTCGCTCAAGACAGTCAATGCTTCACTTTAGGTACAGATGCTTAGACTGATGATATTCTGATATATCTGAAATCCACAAAAATACTTTATTAAAAAAAAAAAAAACAGCAAACAATAAAACAAACGAAGAAATCCCAAGAAAACCCAAACAACAGGGAACTCTACATTTCACCACCCAACAACTCACTATGTGTCTTTTATTCCAGCAGCTATTGTATTAGGACTTGTCTACTTCTGTCTCCAGTTCTGCTTGTGAAGAGCTGAAGTGAGCTGATTAGGCAATACCACTCAGAGAGGATTTGGCAGCTCATATCATGGGCTGTTGCTGTTCTGCAGCTGCTAGCAATGTTTTCCAGCTGCTGGCTGTCCAGCCTTTTTAAAGCATTTGTGATTCTTACAAATCACTTGACATAGGTGTAGAGGAACGTTCCTTGGGGCTAAGTTTGGCCTACTGGGCACAACCTCCCAGCAGCCAACTTCCATCCCCATGATGGAGAATAATTAATATCTGGAATAACATAGCATCGGATGAGGTGGATTTTTTTTTTTTTTTTTTTGGTTATAAAGACTTGGAAAGTTACTTATGAGCTAAGCTCTATCACAATGCTGAGACATCTTCCTCCCCGAAATGGGGNTCACACTGCAGCCTCATGTTGAGCTTTTCATCACCCCAGACCCCCAGGTCCTGTTCCTCAGGGATGCTCTCAGCCATTCACCACCCAGCATCTATTTGTCCTTGGGATTGTGCTGATTGTTTAAACTGTTTAATTCTGTGTCCATAAGTACCCTTTGTGCAACTGCTTCCTGTCAATTGAAAATCCAAAGAACCTCAGGGAATTTTCCCCATTTCTTTAGTATCAATAAGTAATGTTCACACAGAAATTAATATTCTCAATTCATAACAGATTATTAATTTCTATCACAAAGTAGGCAACTCCCTTCCCCCTCTCAGTTTCTTTTATGTTTAGAGGCATAATATTGTCCATTTCCCCCTTTATTTTAGCTGGAATGAGTCTCTCTGTTCTCTCTTTTTCACCAACACTTTCTAACAAGACACCACCAAAAGACACTGCCACCTTTAACGGGTTCTTTGAAAGAAAACAGCTTCCAGCATCCCACGCTGAAAGCACAGGGCCAAGAAATGAAATTGTGGCTGTGCAGGTAGGCATACAGGAGTGAATGAATAATGCTGTTGCCTTTTATCCATGATCAGAAGGGCTCACTGAAGGAGGAAGTTGCCACCCTCAACAACCACAATGCTGTAGCACTTCTATTTCTTTTCCCAATGCCTGTCACTATGGCAATTACAGAACTAATTTTTTTTCAGGCCAATATAAGCCATTATTTTTAAAATTGATGATAAGACTGGAAATAAGGCCAGGAGGGATCACTGCATCTGTCTCTTGCATAATGAATCAAAGCACTTCACTTCTGCATCAAACTACTGTAGCTTCTTTTGGAGCTGTTTTTGGTGGCAGCTAATTCCCCAGTCTCACTTTGCTTCTCGGGCTTTATCAAGAACCATGCTCCCAAACACCAGAATGAAACCCAGCAGTAATGCTTTGTCTAACACCATCCACTTTGAACAAAGCCATGATTTCATTTCCCAAATATTTTGAAAGGTTTATGCATCTTTTATTTTCAGTCATTCCTTTCCCCTTCTCAATTGGGAGTATTGCAATGTTTTGAATAAAACAGTTCATGACTGCTAATAAGCTACAGCTATGCTATGATAAGCAGAGCCAAGTTAAACTTGCATTCTAGATTGCTTGGGACTTAAAAGAGAATATACATGCACAGAGCTTTGATTCTACGTGTGTGCTGCTATACAAATCTCTCAGAGGATATAGGTTGTTCCCCCAGATTTCTCTACATCTGAAAGATTTATACTTGTTTCTTGGAAGTTTCTTAGCTTTCAGGTCTGAGCCCTTTAAAAGTTTGCAGCAAAATTCCTCGTGATTTTAAGGGAGTTTTTCACTCAGTGTTGTCAGTACTTGAAATTTAGGCCTTTGGAAACAGAACAAAAATATCTTTATTTTGCCCTGGAAGTGACTGGGGCACTGCATTGACTTTCTAAACAAATATAGGCTCAGTATTGAGTAATTTATGACCTCTGTTTGAGTTTAATGTGCAGCTCTGAATATATCAAGATATTGACTTGCTCTGCTTTGTATTCACACGAGGAAGGATCTGAGACCAAACACGTAGAGCAGAGTATGAATCATTGTCCCCTTTTTTCCCATTTTCATTTTGATTTCAACAAAATCTAGATCTAATACTTGCATTTTTGTTGGTGCAATCTCTCCTATAACATGATGGTTATTTTATGCCATTGCCACTATTGTTCTGTTGATGTGGTTAAAATCCCAAATGTCCTTTGCTTATAATGTACTGCCATGGAGCTCAGCTGTACAAATGCTACAGGATAACCTGTAGCTAAAATTAAAAAGCTGAAGTTGTATGTGGGTCTTTATGAAACTGCCATGAAGACCACAAGATTAGAGGACCAGATGGTGACCTGGGAGGCCAAGGTCTATTCCAAGCTAAGCCAAGGGATTCTCATGTGAGTCACAACAGGTTTCTCAACTAAAAGAAGGGCAGAGAAACCATCCATTAGAGTGCAGACCTACATGTTGAAATGCCTGCAGGTCCAGAGGACAAGGTAAATGCACAGGCAGAACCAGACACTGACATTGCTGCACTCCTAGGAGGATGAAGTAGCTCATGAAGGCTGTGCTTTTGAAGGCTACAACACAGAGAGGCTTTCCCAGCCACGTTCACTGTTTGTCTAAGGTATCTGAAGAGGAGCAAATCCATTGGTAAAGCTAGGGACTTCTGTGAAGTTTCAAGAAGGTAAGAACAATCCCATCTCACAGACTGTTCTGGGTGCCTCAAGCCACTGTCTCTTTCCAAACCAATTCCCATTCACCCTATATTACTCCACCATGTCCAGCCCTGACTGCTGACAGACTGCTGCTAGACAGACACAAATGAGTGGGCACATAGAATCATAGAATGGTAAGGTTGGAAGGGACCTCAAAGATCATCTAGTTCCAACCCCCTGCCATAGGCAGGGACAATCTCCCACAAGGACAGATCACTCAAGGCCTCCTCCAACCTGGCCTTCAACACCTCCAGGGAGGGAGCAGCCACAACCTCCCTGGGCAACCTGTGCCAGTATCTCACCACCCTCACTGCAAAGAACTTCCTCCTAACATCCACTTTCAATCTCCCCTCTGCCATTTTAAACCCCTTGTCCTGTCATTGCAAGACCTTGTCAATAGTCCCTCCCCAGCCTTCCTGGAGCCCCCTTCAGATACTGGAAAGCTACTCTAAGGTCTCCTGGAAGCCTTCTCTTCTGCAGGCTGCAGAGCCCCAACTCTCTCAGCCATTAGGGTATTTGTGCTTGGGATTGTGCCTACCCAAGTGCAGGACCTTACACTTGGCCTTGTTGAATTTCATGATGTTGGCCTGGGCACAACTCTGCAGCCTGTCCAGGTCCCTCTAGATGGCATCCCTGCCCTCTATCAGGGATCTCAGCTACAGGTACAGAAGCATCAGGACAACAGAGGAATTAAAGAGCAAGTCACATAAAAAAAAAAAAAAAAAGAAAGGAAAGAAAAAAGAATGAAAGATAAGAAACAAGAAAAAAATATATTCTTTGCAAGCAGCTTATTTTGCTTTCGAACATCCATACAGACTCCTTAAGTAGGTATCTCTTTTTTCATCAGATGATCAATACTCTTTCAGGCTCAGGTTTTCTAAGGGTTCAGTGCTGCTGCTGCAATAGTTAGCTTCTAGCTTGCATTTAGAAATAAATCTTGGAGAGCTTAAACCCAGTAATTTTCATGCTTAAAGTACAATGCTACACAAAGCATTTAAAGTGCTTGTGTGGGCACTTCTGCAAGGCTCTTTCGCTTGGCATTTTCCCATCTGATTTCAGCAATCTAGGCAGACCACGTGTTTGTGCAGTGGAAAACTGGAGAGATGCTATTTTAGACAAGAAAGCCCATTGCACACAACTGAGAGGACTGTGGAAGACCTGATTTCTTTTTCTGGCCTTGTCCCCAGGAGAATTGCTCCTGGGTGACACTAGGAACTCACATTAGAGTGCCATGAATCGGTTTCTCTTCAGTAATGAGGGAAGGTCTTTTCTAAAGCACTTCAGAGAAGGTCTTTTATAGAAAAGCACTCCATGAAAGTTCTCCACCTCTTTTCAACATTAAAAATCTCTTTGCCTTCACAGGGAAGACTGATTGATGAACGCATAGCTCACAGTTTCCTCCCTTACTGAATGACAAGGAAGCCATCACATTTGTTTCTAATGCCAACTGAACTGGGTTTCTAGGACGTGATCCTGCCAGCTCCTCCTGTGCCTGCTTAAATCTAGGATTCAGCAGATGTACTGTTTGAACACTGCCATTTCCTGAAGCCCTAACTCACTGCTTTACAAATCATTTTCCTCTAAAAAGAAAAATAAAAAATATACTCAAGAATCTCAAGCTGTAGCAAACTGGCAGGGATCCATTGCAGATCCATTATCATTAAAATGAGCAGCAATCGGGAACCAGATGGCTCAGTTAGGACACTAACTTTGTGATGCCTCTTTGTCTAGACTGCTCCATGATAAGACTCTATTTGGCTTTGAGCTGAAATTTTCAGTAGCTTTTCAAAATTTGCCATCAAAAATATATTTGAGGATAGATGCATATAGAAAAATCAAGACCCTCTATCTTCTGGGTTTTTGCAACATGACAGTAACTGGTATTTTTGTGTGTACACACAAGAAATCTACCTTAATTTGCTAAGAACACATGCTAAAGAAAGGTTTGTAGGTTTATGACTGAGAGGAAATAAATTTATTTGAAATGTTATTTCATGACACCTGCCAGGTTCTAAGTTGATTTTCTGCTTTCTTCAAAGTTCAACAATTTGTCACTCCATTTAAATAGAATCACAGAACCAGTCAGGGTTGGAAGGGACCACAAGGAGCACCCAGTTCCAACCCCCCTGCCATGCCCACGGACACCCTACCCTAGATCAGGCTGCCCACAGCCTCATCCAGCCTGGCCTTAAACACCTCCAAGGATGGGGCCTCAACCACCTCCCTGGGCAGCCCATGCCAGGCTCTCACCACTCTCATGCTGAACAACTTCCTCCTCACCTCCAGCTTTGTTCCATTCCCCCCAGTCCTGTCACTACCTGAGAGCCTCCTCTTCTGCAAACTGCACAGCCCCAACTCTTTCAGTCTCTCCTCACAGCAGAGCAGCTCCAGCCCTCTGAGTGTGCCCTGCTCTGGACACACTCCAGCACCTCCACATCCCTCTTGTCCCAGGGGCTCCAGAACTGGATGCAGTACTCCAGTTGGGGTCTCAGCAAAGTGGAGCAGAGGGGAAGAATCACCTCCCTCGCCCTGCTGCCACGCTTCTCCTGCTGCAGCCCAGGCTCTGGTTGGCTTTCTCATGTTGAGCTTCTCGCCCACCAGTATCCCCAAGTTCCTCTTCTCAGGGCTGCTCTCCAGACAGGCACTGCCCAGCCTGCATTGATGTTTGGGATTGCCTCAACTCAAGGTAATATAATAATTACCTTATAAAAATAAAAAAAAATAATAAGGTAGTGCTGAATTTACATTGTCTCCCCGTTTGAGGACAAAGAAATGCCGTTACTTCTTATCATGGACACATCATGGAAACAGTTACCAAAACACTTTCTTCATTCCTGATCATGCTTATGAAAGAGGAAAAACAAAACAAAACAAAACAACACAAAAAAACTTTGGAAGTGTTTTAAAAAGAAAGAATACAGAGAGAGACCTTGTAAATAAGGCATTGTCTAAGAGAAGGGTAAGCTATTAAATGACCTCCAAGCTCTTGTACAGAGGTGTCATTTCAGATGGTACAGGACTTTCTTGTTTATGGTGTAGCGAGATGGCAGAGACTGGAAACTGAAGTTGGAGTGCCCAGCACAGGAAGCACATGGAAGTGTTGGAGCGGGTCCAGAGGAGGCCACCAAGATGCTCAGAGGGCTGCAGCAGCTCTACTATAAGGACAGGCTGAGAGAGTTGTGGCTCTGCAGCCTGGAGAAGAGAAGGCTTCCAGGAGACCTTAGAGTAGCCTTGCAGTATCTGAAGGGGGCTCCAGGAAGGCTGGGGAGGGCCTATTGACAAGGTCTTGCAATGACAGGACAAGGGGCAATGGGTTTGAACTGGCAGAGGGGAGATTGAAACTGGATGTTAGGAGGAAGTTCTTTGCAGTGAGGGTGATGAGACACTGGCACAGGTTGCCCAGGGAGGTTGTGGCTCCTTCCTCCCTGAAGGTGTTCAAGGCCAGGTTGGAGGAGGCCTTGAGTGACCTGTACTAGTGGGAGCTGTCCCTGCCTATGGCAGGGGGTTGGAACTGGATGATCTTTGAGGTCCCTTCCAACCTTACCATTCTATGATTCTACAAACTCACTTCAGTGACTTCAGCACGTTTACAGATTGAAGGAGAGAAGGAACAAGGTGCAGACATGTCTGTGATCTGGCTCCTGTGCAAAGCCTCCTCACAGGCATGGTACACTCAGAAGTAGCTGTGCCCCCCAACCCATGTGGCAGCCTACAGCTGTAGGCTGTAGGAATGCAAACCCTCAGAGATATAATGATGGCTTCATATCAGCTAGGAAGCAGATTTTCTCCTCAAAACATTTCTCTCTATGGATGAGTAGGCTTCCTGATGAGGTGGATGAGGGAGACCTAATGATGTCTGATTTCTGAGCCATGATTTTTATACCCTGATAGTCACTTGAGGTATCTAAAAGACTTGCCTAGATCAGACTATTTCTGCTAGCTCAGTAACCTGTAACTATGTGCAGAGCAATGTTTCATTAAGGAACTCTGCTGCAGACATTTCTGTGACCAGAGAACTCTGTATTCATCCTCAGTCATTGTAATTTTTCTAAGACACATCTGCATGTAAGTGAAGCATAAGACAAAGGCAAAGCTTCCTCTGCTTTGCAGCCTTGTACAGAAAAGTGAGAGGAGACACAGTGCAGGCTGCACTGACTGGGTGGATGCTGGCACAGCACTGCATGGCAGCTCACAGCCCACCATGAGAACCACTGCTCATGACGCCACGTTGTGGAAACAATGGTAAGTCAGGGAAGTCAAGATGATGTTCCATGTGGCTTTACAAATTTCCACCTCAGGCTTCTCTATAATCTTCTCCACATGACAAAGTAGGTGTTCAATCCCTAGGTAAGCCAAGACCAGTAAAATAAGCTCAGATAAACACAATGACCTTAAAATAATTCTGTATTTCTCCCTTCTCGGATCAGGAGTGCAAAACACGTTCCCTTGACACATTTCCCCATCAAATCCACAACAACCTGCATGAATATTCCAGAAAAATTCTTCTCATCATTCCAGTGCACAGACATTGTCTCTGAGAACACATACCCAAAGTTACCCTGCTGTGCTCTGCAGAAGCTCAGGTCTTAATATAATCAGTGCAGGAGAACATAACTCAGGTCAGAACATCAAGGTTTCTATTTCTTTCAAGAATTGGTGGATTATAGTTTGTTCATTTGGTCTTAAGTATTTATTAGTATGATTCTGAATATCCTGAGAGATGCTGAACATCTTATAGAATCATAGAATGGTAAGGTTGGAAGGCACCTCAAAGATCATCTAGTTTCAACTCCCTGTCATAGGCAGGGACACCTCTCACTAGTACAGATCACTCAAGGCCTCATCCAACCTGGCCTTGAACAACCCCAGGAAGGTTGTGGAGCACAGAATCACCCAATGTGATTTTCGATCACATTCTGTGCTTCTGTGCTCCACAACCTCCCTGGGCAACCTGTGCCAGTGTCTCACCACCCTCACTGGAAAGAACTTCTTCCTAACATCCAGTTTCAATCTCCCCTCTGCCACTTTAAATCCATTGCCCCTTGTCCTGGGATTGCAAGACCTTGTCAATAGTCCCTCCTCAGCCTTCCTGGAGCCCCCTTCAGATATTGCAAGGCTACTAGAAGGTCTCCTCAAAGTCTTCTCTTCTGCAGGCTGCAGAGCCCCAACTCTCTCAGCCTGTCCTCAGAGCAGAGATGCTGCAGCCCTCTCAGCATCTTCATGGCCTCCTCTGGACCCACTCTAACACTTCCATGTCCTTCCTGTGCTGGGGGCTCCAGAACTGCACACAAGACTCCAGCTGGGGTCTGACGAGAGCAGAGCAAAGGGGCAGAATCCCCTCCCTTGCCCTGCTGCCCACACTGCTCTTGCTGCAGCCCAGCACTCAGTTGCTGTCTGGGCTGCACTCACACTGCAGCCTCATGTTGAGCTTTTCATCCCCCCAGACCCCCAGGTCCTGTTCCTCAGGGCTGCTCTCAGCCATTCCCCACCCAGCCTGGAGTTGTGCTTGGGATTGTGCCTACCCAGGTGCAGGACCTTACACTTGGCCTTGTTGAATGTCATGAGGTTGGCCTGGGCACATGTCTGCAGCCTGTCCATGTCCCTCTGGATGGATCCTGCCCTCTAGCAAGTCAACTGTGAGACACAGCTTGGTGTCATCTGCAAACTTGCTGAGGGTACACTGATTCCTCTGTCCATAGATGAAGATGGACAGGTTTTCTACATTGCTGGACACCAATATTTCACTTTAAAGACAAGCCCTGAGGAAACGAGGCCACATTAGGAGTCTTCACCCAATTAATTATAATAAATGGCAAATTTCTGTAATAAGTAAGCAAATTTGCAGAAATTAATGATGCCATAAACAGAAATCGATTGCTTTTAAGAACTTCTTTCCGTTAGATGTCAAATTTTAGCTGATATTGTATATTAGAGGATTCAGTCAATCTTGTCAAGTGATGTGGCTGAAAGCATCATTTCGTGAAGCAGGCAACAGAGCTTCACACTGAAAGCTATTTGTTGCACAGTCTTCAGGGAGCTGAAGAGAAGACAACAGGCACTCATTCACCCCTGCACCTGGCACTGTGTAATACTGCTAATAGACTGCACTTGCCAAGAATGCTGGCAATAAATTGGATGTATGGAAACGGAAAGGCAGACACCTTAGAATGATTTATATAGCAGTAAGGCTGTTCTTTGAGGAACGATGATAAAGTAATTTCTCAGACCAGTTTGGCAGCATCCATATTGTAAGTGAAAACATCTAAAGCAAGCAAAGCATTTTACTGCCATAGAAAAGTAACTGTTCCATTGCTCTGAAGGGTGAGGAGGGAAGTAGTAATTCATGGAAGCTCTACTGAAACAAGCAGACCAGTGTACGGATGTAAGTTACCTCTCCTGCAGCTTCATATATTGTAGTTTAATGGTATTCCAGTAACACAACCACAACAGAGAACACAAACAACAAATTCAGGGGGATAAAACCATGGCTCCCTTAAAGTCAATGCAAAATGTCAACATTTTCAGAGCCAGGGTTTGATTTTTAAGTATTCACAGTGAGGAGGCTACTGGTCTTCGGAATTCAGCCCCTTTATTTGTTGTCTGCTCTTCAAAAAGAGCAGTATATAGTATATACTATAGAGCTGTACATAGTATATAAGAGCTGTATATAGAATATAAGAGCTGTATATGGAATATAAGAGCTAAATATAAGAGCTGTACATAGTATATAAGAGCTGTATATAGAATATAAGAGCTGTATATGGAATATAAGAGCTGTATATGGAATATAAGAGCTGCATATAGTATTTAAGAGCTGTATATAGTATATAACACTTAACTCTGCTGCCTTCTTATGTATTTCAGGAATCTGCTAACAATAATATCTAAACCAAATAACTCTGCTTACTTCCATCATGACTTCTGGACTGTCTCCTTTCTCTGTCCATCCTGACCCAGCCTTTTTTCATTGCTCACTCTACTCATGCTTAATGTGAGCACTACTTCTTCTTTGCCCTTCGCTGCCTCTTCTAAAGACTTAGCTGAAAGTGAATGTTTCTATTAACCATTCTATTAACAGGGAGCATTTATAGCTTCATTCAGGTCTGTCACTTAGGAGAAGAGTTTGGTTTTTTTGGGTTTTTTTTAGGATATTAAAGCCATGCAAGACCTCCTAAACAGACCACACTACTGCTTTGGTTTGCCTGTACATATACATGTCCCTAAAACACAGCAGAAAAAAACATATTTTCTGGTGCTTGCAGGATTCCAGAAGGCAGGTTGTTAAAATCCAAAGGAATCTGTCGCCATAAATGACGGAATCCCACAAGACAAGAGTGGGGATTAGTCTGACAAAACGTCTGCCTATGTCAACACAGTGTCAAGTGAAACAAAGCTCCATTAGACACTGATTGAGNTGCAGCCTCATGTTGAGCTTTTCATCCCCCCAGACCCCCAGGTCCTTTTCCTCAGGGCTGCTCTCAGCCATTCCCCACCCAGCCTGGAGTTGTGCTTGGGATTGTGCCTACCCAGGTGCAGGACTTTATACTTGGCCTTGTTGAATTCAATGCCTTGCACTCAGCCACCACCTCCCTGCTGACAGCTGGGCATGCTTGCAAAGCATGTCTTCTCCTCTCTCTCAGTGTGCATGTGGCTCCCTGACAGTTCTGCCTCCAGATTTCACACCATAAGTATGGACAGGGCTATAAACACTTCACTTCCCCTTGCTGCAAATAAAGGTTTTATTTCTCCCAAGAAGACAGTCTTACTTACTTGGGATAGTGTCTCTGATGAAAGATGGGCAGAACCTCTGCATCTTGGTTGGAATGTAGAAGCAGTAAATCCCGAAATCTTTCTGTCAGGACAAAGGAGAAAAAAAAAGAAAAGGAAAAAAAAAAAGCAAACCCAGACTGTGACTCTGCATTATAAGTTCAGACCACAAGTAAGCAAGCAGCAGTATCAGTGAATTCCCTTCTCTAGCAACCTTTACCAAAGGACAAAGCTAAGCGTATAGGGAGTAACACCCACGTGCTCATACAAAACTGCAGCTAGGACTAGAAACCACTGTTTTCTGTAAACCTATTTAATGATATTTTAAAATGTCATTTTTTTCATCCATATTGAATTCTAGTAGAGCTCAGAAGTTTCTGAGGTCTGTGTAGAGGTCTTCTGAGTACCACAGACAAATGGTCACTGCCTTTAAGATCTTAGTCAAAGAAAGGTGGAGCAACTAAAAATTCACCAGTCACTCAAGGATTAGAGTAATCTAAATAAACATAGATTAATTCACTACATTAAACTGCAGTACAAGTCCTTGGGTAACTGTTTCATTGGTATTTTCAAAGACTGCCTTGCTTTTTTATCATTACTGTGTATATTAAAAACTGCATCTTCAGTAGGGAAGGCTTTTGTAACTTCATGTAATCCACCATCAAGTGAAGGAGTGGGTGTGCTTTGTGTAGCTGCCTTTCTCTGATGCCTTCCTCTAGAGGTAGTTAGATGTAATTCATCAGCAGCATTTGTAGCAGCTTCTATCAGTATCAATTTCTCAGTTGCTGGAAGATGGTCACCTCTCCAAATTCCTATGTGTTCAGATTCAGGGATAGAAGGGAATTTCCTGCCCAGAACAAATCATAGCAGTCCCCACAGCTCTTGATAGCACAGGATATGTTCTGTTTCCTTCCTACAACTTTTATTTATCCTGTCCTCTAGTGGTACAGAAATCTAGGACACTGCTGATACCCTTCCCACCTTTGCATCTCCTGCTCTTCCTGCAATGTCTTCTAACTGTGGCTTGAATTCTTCAACCATGGGATTTTATCCCTCACAGTTTGTAGGCTGTGTTATGTGTAGTACCTGTACTATGGGTTCCTAGCTTAGAGTAGCTATCTCTTAACATGGTCTTCATCTTGAGAACTGAACCTCAGGATAAGCATAGTCCTTCCTCCTCTTATTTCCCTTGGTATCTCAAAATATTTTCTAACAGTAAGTTTACAGATAAGACAACTGAGGGATAGAAAGTCAGTGGGAAAAACACCTGAATCTTCCAGCTCTCAAAAGGAACTGCAGCAGCTTTCTTACTCCTTGCAAGTTAGTATATGATGGCTTTCTTAACATTCTGTGTACTGCTATGTCACCATTAAACTACATCTCTACCTGGAGACCAATGCCAAGTGGCGTCCCTCAGGGGTCAGTGCTGGCGCCAGTGCTGTTTAACATCTTTGTCAGTGATATGGACAGAGGAATCAGTGCACCCTCAGCAAGTGTGCAGATGACACCAAGCTGTGTGGCACAGTCGACTTGCTAGAGGGCAGGGCTCCATCCAGAGGGACCTGGACAGGCTGCAGAGGTGTGCCCAGGCCAACCTCATGAAATTCAACAAGGCCAAGTCTAAGTGTAAGGTCCTGCCCCTGGGTAGGCCCCATCCCCAGCACAACTCCAGGCTGGGTGGGGAATGGCGGAGAGCAGCCCTGAGGAAAAGGACCTGAGGGTCTGGGGAGATGAAAAGCTCAACTCGAGCTACTGGTGCATTTCTGAGAAGGCTTCGTATGAACAACAGCCTTCCTGTGCGCCTCTGGAGGAATGAGAGAAAGCTTCCAATGGCAAACACAGAGTGACAGCACTTCTTTCCCTGAAGGGAAGGTTCTGGTCTCCAGAACATGGTGCATATTACTATGATCTAAGGATATGATTTTGGAGAGCTCTGGTTTATTTATTTATTTTTTAGATCCCATAAGCACATACAGCATCAATGTGAAGCACGGGCAGTGATGCTCTTCTTCAGTTCAGTGCTTCACAGTACCATGTAACAAGAGTGAGTGAGGCTGTTTTGGCAGACCTTGTGAAGGCCTGTGACTCTCTGGGAGAGACAAAACACATCTCACACAAATATAACCCAGTCCATTGTGCATGGAGTCTGCCTGGACTGCAGCAAAGCCTTTGGCACCCTCTGCCACAACCAGCTCCTGGCACAGCTGGCAGCTCCTGGCTTGGACAGATTCACTCCAATACGGGTCAAGAACTGGCTGGAGGGCTGGGCCCAGAGAGTGGTGGTGAATGGTGCCACATCCAGCTGGCAGCTGTCACTAGTGGTGTGCCCCAGGGATCAGTGCTGGGCCCGATTCTGTTCAATGTCTTTACTTATGATCTGGACCACGGGATTGAGTCCAGCATCAGTAAGTTTGCAGATGACACCAAGTTAGGAGCAGGTGTGGATGTGTTGGAGGGTAGGAGAGCTCTTCAGAGGGACCTGGGCAAGCANAAGTTCTTGCCAGAGAGAGTGACTGGCATTGGAATGGGCTGCCCAGGTAGGTGGTGGAGTCGCCATCCCTGGAGGTGTTAAGGAAAAGCCTGGATGGGGCACTTAGTGCCATGGTCTGGTTGATTGGCTAGGGCTGGGTGCTAGGTTGGGCTGGATAAGCTTGGAGGTCTCTTCCAACCTAAATGACTCTATGATTCCATGATTCTATAACTGTTTTTCTTGTGCTGCTGCCCTTCCCCTCTGGTCTAGGCCACCTGGCTGCACTCCAAGACTCAGTTCAACAAGCTACGATCTTGAAAATATTTTGAATAGCAATGTGACAAGGTTGGCCAGTACTGTAGTGAAAGCAGCCAAGTCATGGCATCTGAAATTTGCCTCCATAGCTTCTCTACTGGATCTTGTTCTAGTTAAAGTCAACTTTTATTTTTCCCCCCACGCTGTGGCAGATTTGCCAGGGAGATGTAGTTTCTTTTCAGCATACGACTTTACTCATTTTTCCATAGCAACACTTAGGCTGTATGGTAGTGTTCCACCTCATCTCAAATGCATCCTACAGCTTCCTCCAGCACACACAGCCCTCATATTCTGTAGATTCTATTAAGAGAAAGGGCACACTAAACATAAGCCCATTAGGTACATACTTCACTCTTCAGGTCTGTGATATTCTCATAACACTCATGCATGTGCACAGTACGAAAGTCACACTGGTACAGATGATACTATTGCCTTTAGGGACTATCCAGTGAGATGGTAAGAGAGGTGATGACAGCTTGGGAAGCTATGGATAGGGCACAGGTACTCCTGATGCTCTCTCAAAGGTGACTATGAGAAGTCTAACCCTTGACAAGAGAAGACTTTTAGATTTGCAAGAAAAAAAATCACAGCCATATTTTCAAACTAGGATTTTCTTTTAACACATGCCACTAAAACAAATAAAATACTTTAGAATGATAAAGCAACATTTAGAGCATTTTTACGTCATTATGACTTCAATCTCTAGTTGATCAAGAGAGCCAAATCAAGTCACAGACAATCTTATCAATTTTTGAATCATTTTAGAGAGACATCTCCTAAAATTGAGTCTTTTCCATCACTTCCTACAGTTTGGTACCTAAACCGTGATGCTTTTGTCTAGGGGTTGGTCTGGCTTGTTAAGAAAACATTAATAACATTATTTAACCCAGTTTTAAAGGGCTTATTTCTGAAAATCTATCTTTCCTGTCCCTCATTCTATCCTTGCAATTTGCATTAGTTAAAGTCTGTAGTAGCTAGCCTCCTAATGATGTCTTTTTGATTGCTCTGAGATCAATCATGTGATTGTTCTGTCACCCCTCTAACTGTAACACTCCAGACACTGTCACACTTACTACCCTGTAAGTCTATCCACAAGACAAAATGCTCACAGACATCAAGAGTGGTTGTGNCTCCAGAACTGCACACAGGATTCCAGGTGGGGTCTGAGGAGAGCAGAGCAAAGGGGCAGAATCCCCTTCCTTGCACTGCTGCCCACGCTGCTCTAGATGCTTCTCTTATGCTCCAACTTAGCATTTACACATCCTCAGTGTCTGTTTCTTGTTGGCTTTCATTCTGAGCATACAGCTCCTTTCAAATCCTTGATCATCAATAATTTCTCAGTTGAATTTAGCCAGTGTCTCTGCTACTGCTTAGCTGAATTGTGTAAAAAACACAATCTTATCCCTTGGCAGGAATATCCCTTATCTTATCCCTTGTCCCTTGAATCAGGAAGATTGTAAACCACAAAGGGAAAGAGAAAGTTTGCCACTGAAACTTGCAGAAATGTAATACCCTCTTATATCTACTTGTCTTTCCAGCCTCTCATCTAATCCTTCTTCCAGCTTTCCCACCCTTTGTTTCTCCTGCCCCCTTTGCAGCCTAACATATTCACCATCAGTTGCTGGAATATTGGTACAAAGGCTAACTACCATCTTCACAATACCAGTTATGACAAACCAGCTACCAATTTACAAGGGTGGAAGGATGCATTTCAAGGGAAATCTTCCCTTTGAAATATTTAGATGTGGATCACTGCTGTTGCCAACCAGAATGGGATTGTGCTCAGTATAGCAATCCCAGAAAGGATGAACACACAAGCTCAAAACCCATGTGAACCCATTACACAGTCAAGTTCCCCTTAATCCAGGATATGCTATTAAAGAACGAGAGAGACAAAGGGAATTTTTATCATCTTTTAGTATCTGTGGCTCTCAAATCAAAAGAAAAATAGTTTGTGTAGAAGGTCTCTGTGAATTTAAACACATTATTATTATGCTTCACATGCTGTAGACAAGAGACACCATGGCACAGGGAGCACTGCCCTATTATTTAAGTTGTCACATCCCTGAAGTTTTATCACTTCCAAGATGAGCCTAAACTCACACTCTGCAGTTGTGTCAGGTTTGAATATAAAAGTCAGGTCTTGTGGTTCTTCTTTCCTTGATCCTTCTTGTTACAAAACACTTTAGAGAAAAGAACAGCAAAGTCACTCTGCTGAATTCTAAGGGTCTTGAGAAATCAAATTCCCGTTCTTTCCGTGTCCAGTTATGTACTGTTATGATATCATAGGTACAGTGTCTGTACCTATGATACCATAGCAGTACATAACTGGAGTCTGAGATAATACTGTTTTGGTTATCCAAACCATCCTTTACCCAACAGCTCTGGACTAGTCTGAACCTCTACTAAAGACAGGTTGAAATGTCTGCAACTTTAATGGTAGTCACTTTTTAGGAGATAAAGATTTTTCATACGAGTTTTGTGGATTACGTTTTTAATCACAGTTCATAAGACGAAAGAAAAATGTGATTAAAAAGCAGTCAGAGAATGGCAGAAAATCACAGCATCATCAGTTATAAAGTACAGACCACTGTGGGCCAGAAGCCTAGCTGGCTGTCAAAAGGTCTGTCTATAGTGACCCTCTCATACAAAATCACAGCATTAACCAGGCTGGATCATCCAGTCCAACCTATCATCCAACACCTTATAATTAACTAAACCATGGCACTAAGTGCCTCATCCAGTCTCCTTTTAAACACCTCCAGGGATGGGAACTCCACCACTTCCCTGGGCAGCCCATTCCAATGCCAATCACTCTTCTCCAACTGTTTGAACGGGTCCAGAGGAGGCCACAAAGATGCTTAGAGGGCTGCAGCAGCTCTGCTCTGAGGACAAGCTGAGAGAGTTGAGGCTCTGTAGCCTGCAGAAGAGAAGGCTTCCAGGAGACCTTAGAGTAGCCTTCCAGTATCTGAAGGGGGCCTACAGGAAGGCTGGGGAGGGACTATTGACAAGGTCTTGCAATGCCAGGACAAGAGGCAATGGGTTTCAACTGGCAGAGGGGAGATTGAAAGTGGATGTTAGGAGGAAGTTGTTTGCAGTGAGGGTGGTGATTCCGTGCTCCACAACCTCCCTGGAGGTGTTCAAGGCCAGGTTGGAGGAGGCCTTGAGTGACCTGTACTAGTGGGAGGTGTCCCTGCCTATGACAGGGAGTTGGAACTAGATGATCTTTGAGGTCACTTCCAACCTTACCATTGTATGATTCTATGATTCTAATCTGCCTTGTCTTTAAGCTTTCTAAATTGGGAAATGATATCATAAGTAGTTCTTCAGCACCTCATAAAAAGAAAAGGCATCCAGGGAGAAGCCTTCGCCAGTTAAAGGCTGTAAAGCTCTGATAAGCAACAAGATGGCATAAAAGTGAAGTGTTGAATATTCTACTCTGACCTGTAGCTTATTCATGGCCAAAGTTTATGAAGTTAAGGAAATAACACTTTTCTCAGCTTGGAGAATGAGTGCTACAAATATACCCCATTAGGTTAAAAGGAGAGGAACGAAGAAATGATGAGGTAATGCTGATGAGCTAAGGGCTCCAGAATTATTATATCATAAACCTAGGAATCCCCCTGAGACAAACTTGTGCTGATACTAATCAACAGGCTTTTTGAGCGGCCTGAACTTTGATTTTCAGCCCATTAAAGCCTTACAGAGTTTAAGTCTCTTTTTAATTTTATTTTATTTTTCACCACCATCTCCTTCCCTCCTTATCACTCATCCTGAAGACCCACTAGTTACTGAGCTTCTAAAAAAAATCAGAAGACAATAAAAAAACCCAAAAAGTTTAAAATTACAAAGATAAAAAACAGGCTTTATATTTATGTAAGGGAATAAGCTTCTACAAAAAGGCAAATCATCTCTTAATATTCCAAGCTAGGCGAATAAACAGTGATCATTCTTCTGCAGTTACTTCCTAAAAAGTAGCTAGAGTCTCCTTTTTCTCTAGCTGTGTGCTTACCAGCTGGAAATCCTCCCTGATTCTGGTATCAGCATGTCCTCTCCCTGCTGGAACTCTAGATGCATTCCTATGTCTTTAAAATGTTCCATCTAGTATGTCAAAATCAGCTTGGACATAACTAGATTGTGGAGTATATCCATAGATCACCCAAGGAAAAAATAAATGATAAGGGAATTCTTACCCAATGAACGTTAGAAGGTTGAAAGATGAAGGATGGGAAGGAAAAAAGATCCACTTGTTTTGTTTCAAACAGGGAAGAGAGATGCTGAGGACCATATTTAGACTTAATTTTGTATGTCTGACTTGATAAGACAGCAGCGAGTGACCCAGGCTGTTTATTAGCCCTGCCCCAGAGCTGGGTTCCCCAGTCAGCCAGTGAAGAGAAGCAAACACCACACCACTTAAGCAGACTCAATGCTCAATGCTGAGGTAGAAATCCTGTAGGTTAAACAGCAACTCTCTGGCAGAGCTAGGGACTACCTGGACCATCAGAGTTCAAAACAAATGTCTTGATCAAGAAATCTTTTTTTCTCAGAGGTACTAACTATACGTACGACAGTAAAGTTCATTCCATAAACTCTACATTTATGATGTGCCACAATCAAACAGAGGTTAGAAACAACACAAACCAGTAGCTTCAGCTTTAAAAGGTACCTGTGCTCCAACACAAATGTCTGTCATTTAACCAGAGTTTTTCAGCACCCACTCCTACTTGTGCTCCCTTTGGCCATGCAAGCCCATGCCTTGCTGTCTGAAGTCATAGAATCAGAGAAGAGTAAGGTTGGAAGGGACCTCAAAGATCATCCAGTACCAACCCCTTGCCATAGGAAGAGACACCTCCCACTAGGAAAGGTCACTCAAGGCCTCATCCAGCCTGGCCTTGAACACCTCCAGGGAGGGAGCAGCCGCAACCTCCCTGGGCAACCTGTGCCAGTGTCTCACCACCCTCACTGCAAACACCTTCCTCCTAACACCCAGTTTCGATCTCCCTTCTGACACTTCAAACCCATTGCCCCTTGTCCTGTCATTGCAAGACCTTGCAAATAGTCCCTCCCCAGCCTTCCTGTAGCCCCCTTCAGATCCTAGAAGGCTACTACAAGGTCTCCTTATAAGGTGTCCTCGAAGTCCTCATGAACCAATATAGGGAGGCTCACCTAAAGATTTCTTCACCAGTGCTGCACCTTCCTCTTTTACAACATGCCAGAAGAAATGATCACACATCAGTATATCCGTTTTTGGCTGCAAGGCAAGTTGTGACACTTGATCTAAAAGTCCTGCCACTCAGAGTCCTGGACTGANGGAACTAGGTGATCCTTGAGGTCTCCTTCCAACCTTACCATTCTATGATTCTATGATTCTATTGACAAGGTCTTGCAATGACAGGACAAGGGGCAATGGGTTTAAAGTGGCAGAGGGGAGATTGAAAGTGGATGTTAGGAGGAAGTTCTTTGCAGTGAGGGTGGTGAGACACTGGCACAGGTTGGCCAGGGAGGTTTTGGCTGCACCCTCCCTGGAGGTGTTCAAAGCCAGGTTGGAGGAGGCCTTGAGTGACCTGTACTAGTTGGAGGTGTCCCTGCCTATGGCAGGGAGTTGGAACTAGATGATCTTTGAGGTCCCTTCCAACCTTATCATTCTATGATTCCATGATTCTATAAAAAAGAATTTCCTGTGTTTCAATTTAAGCTTACTGCCTCTTCTGTTAAGAGACACTAGTTGTTTGGCTTAAATAAGTAAGTTTTAAATAGAATTAATTGCTCAGACTTCTAATGTTGTGTGATTTAATATGCTGTTTGTTTAGCCTTACTTACATAAGTGAGCTTCCTTACATAGTTTGAGTTGCCAGATCTACTGAAGCCTTAGGCTGCAAGCTGCAATCTTGCACCTAATTTGCTGGACTTGTGCAGAACTTGTATCTGTTCTAAGCAAGACAAGAGCCAGCAAAAACCTGAAGCTGAGGAGGACACAAGCATCAACAGCAGCTGCATCTAGTCAAGACAGCAGCCTATCTGGAGACAGTGGAGGATCCCAATAAGCAGCCAGAAGGTATGGGACTATCTCAGGTGAGAATTGGCATTGGACCAAAGGGCACAGGAAAGGAGTGTGCAGATCACATGAAGGGTGGATGCACAATCTGTAAGGGTATCAATGGCCAGTGATTTCTTTGTGCAGGTGTGATGGTTTGGGAGTTACTTGCCCCCTCATTCTGTGAAAATCACCCAGACTGGACTCAGCTGGCTGGAGGTTAAGGAATAAATACTCACACCTTAGCACAATGTACAAGCAGATACAAACACAGTATGGACCAAATCTGATGGTGCTGCTTTGAGGCTAAGCACAGCAGAGTACCTCTTCAGAGGCACTCAGAGGTGATTTGACTGTTGCACCATTCCATTAAACTATTTATTTTTCATAGAATCATAGAATGGTAAAGTTGAAAGGGACCTCAAAGATCATCTAGTTCCAACCCCCTGCCATAGGCAGGGACACCTCCCACTAGGAAAGGTCACTCAAGGCCTCCTCCAACCTGGCCTTGAACACCTCCAGGGAGGGAACAGCCACAACCTCCCTGGGCAACCTGTGCCAGTGTCTCACCAAGT
>WBNM01029072.1:1334-13123 GCA_013399055.1 Ramphastos sulfuratus | reverse complement strand
TCAGGATAATGGAGAAAGCTCATTGCAATTCCTCCAGTCATCCCATTCCATGGTGGGGAGAATGGAAAAAACTCAGCAAGGGGTGGCATGGTACTGTTCTACTTTACTGAAAACAAAGCATTCATCTTGAGTTGAAAATCAGCCCAGTCTCTGGTGTTTAATGTTACACCATCACAACAAGAATGATTTGAGTGCTTCATATTAATAACTCTGAGTCCAGTGAAGAAACTGGAAAGGTTAGAAGAAAAGACAGCCAGAGAAAGGCCTGGGTGTGCTGATTCACAGCTGTCTTAACAGGAGCCAGCAGTGTGCTCAGGTAGCCAAGAAGGCCAACAGCATCCTGGTCTGGATCAGCTGTAGTGTAGCCAGTGGGAGTAGGGAAGAGATCATACCCCTGCACTTGGCATTGGTGTAGCTGCACCCCAAATACTGGGTTCAGTTTTGGGACCTCAATACAGGAAAGATGTTGAGGTGCTGGAGCATGTCCAGAGAAGGTCAACAAAGCTGGTGGAGTGTCTGAAGAACAGGTCTTCTGAGCAGCAGCTGAGTGAACTGGGCTTGTTTAGTCTGGAGAAGAGGAGGCTGAGGAGAGACCTCATTGCTCTCTGCAGCTCCCTGAAAGGAGATTGGAGTGAGCTGGTGGTCAGTGTCTTCTCCCTAGTATCAGGTGATAGGATGAGAGGAAATGGACAAAAATTGTCAGGGGAGGTTTAGGTTGGATATTAGCAAAAAGTTCATTACAGAAAGAGTGGTCAAGCATTGGAATAGGTTCCTCAGGGAGGTGGTGGAGTCACCGTCCCTGGAGGTGTTCAAGGCAGGTTTGGACGTGGCACTTGGTGCCATGGTCTAGTCTTGAGGTCTGTGGTAATGGGTTGGACTTGATGATCTTTGAGGTCTCTTCCAACCTTGGTGATACTGTGAAGAAATGTGTGGATATGGCACTTGGGGACATGGTTTACTGGCCACAGTGGTGTTAGGTCAACTGAATCTTAGAGATATTTTCTTATTGAAATAATTCTATGAATCCATGATTCTTACAAACTTTAACTCTAGAACTGGAGCCTCTCATTATTGAACTGGAAATTCATTCCAGCAATATTCAGCAATGTGTCACTCCAACAGTGTGTAATAAGGAAAAAAAAAAAAAAGCTAAATATACTCTAGAAACTTAAACATTAAAGAGAAAAAAATAATTCAAAACTACACTACCAAAACAGCCAAAATTTGTTCAATAATAAAGCCAAGATTATTTTTTTTTCCTTTCCAACTTGTTTTTTTATGACTGGACAATGGAGTTGGGGTTGTTCAGCCTGGAGATGAGAAGGCTCCAGGGAGATCTAATGGTGGCTTTCCAGTACCAGAAAGGAGCCTACAAAAGGGCTGAGGAGAGACTGTTTACAAAGGCCTGTAGAGATAGGACAAGGGCCAATGGTTGTAAATTAGAGGAAAGTAGACTTAGGTTGGATGCTTGGGGGAAGTTCCTTACCATGAGGGTAGTGGAACACAGGAAAAGGTTGTCCAGGGAGCTAGTTGAGACCCCCATCCAGGGAGGGATTCAAGGTCAAGCTCAACAGGGCTCTGGGCAACCTGATCTAGTGGAGGATGTCCTTGCTCACTGCAAGGAGGTTGGACTAGATGACCTTTGGACATCTCTTCAAGCCCAAACCATGACATGATGCTATGATTCTGCAGCAGCTGAGGGAAAATCCACTGCACCAATAGAAGGTGGCAGGAATGTGCTTTGAAATTAAACCCTCACTATCTCCCATAGCAATACCAACCTCCAAGACAACACAGGAGGATAAAAGGAAGGAAGTCCAACCTTCTTATTTAAAAAAAAAAAAACCAAAAAACAAAAAAACATGAATAAATAAAGAGCCAAGAGTGATTTAAGTCTATTAAACCAGCCAAAAGTAATCTTGTGTTTTGGAGGGGATTGGAAGAACAAGGACCTACTTTAGCAAGTGCCAGTGAATTTCTGCTTCTCCAGATGCATCTTCTGTTCTGTCTTATTCTACCTTTAAGCAGTGTTTAACACATGTGTACTCCACAGAGACTGAAATCTTGCATGTAGGTATAACAGGGCATCAACTCAGTTTCTTCTCAAAACAGTGGACTACTTTTGGGCTCCCCTGTATGAGGAGGACATTAATATATATTGCAGTGAGTCCACAGAAGGGCCACAAAGATGACTGAGGGAACTGGAGCATCTCTTGTATGAGGAGATAATGAGAGAGCTGAGACCATTCAGCCTGGAGGAGTAGAGAAACCAGAGTTGAGCTCTTTTCAGTGGTGTGACAAGAGGCAATGGCACAAACTAAAACACAGGAAATAGGTTAAATATTAGGTAAAGTTTTTTTCTTGCCCCCTTTTTTTATTATTTTATTTTCTTTGTTGGTTTGTTTGCTGGTTTGGTGGGTTTTTGTTTGCTGGTTTGGGGTTTATTTTTGTTTGCTGGTTTGGGGTTTATTTTTGTTTGGTGATTTGGGGTTTATTTTTGTTTGCTGGTTTGGGGTTTATTTTTGTTTGGTGGTTTGGGGTTTATTTTTGTTTGCTGGTTTGGGGTTTATTTTTGTTTGGTGATTTGGGGTTTATTTTTGTTTGCTGGTTTGGGGTTTATTTTTGTTTGGTGGTTTGGGGTTTATTTTTGTTTGCTGGTTTGGGGTTTATTTTTGTTTGGTGATTTGGGGTTTATTTTTGTTTGCTGGTTTGGGGTTTATTTTTGTTTGGTGGTTTGGGGTTTATTTTTGTTTGCTGGTTTGGTGGTTTTTTGGTTTGGGGTTTGCTTGCTGGTTTGGTTTGGGGTTTGCTTGCTGGTTTGGTTTGGGGTTTGCTTGCTGGTTTGGTTTGGGGTTTGCTTGCTGGTTTGGTTTGGGGTTTGCTTGCTGGTTTGGTTTGGGGTTTGCTTGCTGGTTTGGTTTGGGGTTTGCTTGCTGGTTTGGTTTGGGGTTTGCTTGCTGGTTTGGTTTGGGGTTTGCTTGCTGGTTTGGTTTGGGGTTTGCTTGCTGGTTTGGTTTGGGGTTTGCTTGCTGGTTTGGTTTGGGGTTTGCTTGCTGGTTTGGTTTGGGGTTTGCTTGCTGGTTTGGTTTGGGGTTTGCTTGCTGGTTTGGTTTGGGGTTTGCTTGCTGGTTTGGTTTGGGGTTTGCTTGCTGGTTTGGTTTGGGGTTTGCTTGCTGGTTTGGGGTTTGCTTGCTGGTTTTTGCTGGTTTGGTTTATTTTTGTTTGCTGGTTTGGGTTTTTTTGTTGGTTTGTTTCATTGATTTTGTTTTATTCTGATTATTTCCTGAGGTGCTGGCACCTCCATCCTCAGAGCTTTTCAAAACCTGACTATGGATGGTCCTGCACAACCTGCTGCAGTTGATTCTTCTTTGAGCAGGTTGCTGTAGACACTCTCCAGACATGCCTTATGTTAATGTTAAGAGATTCTTCACCCCAGCAATAACGGAGTTCGGCGGAAATTCATTACAAGTATAAGCTTATTCTTTAGGGCAATGCTGTCTGTCTTTATTATTAACAACAACAAAAATACCTCAGAAGGCAATGTCTCATTGTTAGTCTGTAGTTAGGGCAACTCAACAGTTTCCAGTGGAGCATAAAAGTGGTGATATATTTACTGTGCAGCCTATGGGCTGGATGCCCAGGACCGTGCTTGCACCCTGCTTCATTCTCTGTGAAAATGGGGATATACAGTTACAGAAAGATATATTGGATGTTAGGTCCTCTCTTAAAAAGTTGTCCCAGGTTGGGAACTATAGGGTTAAAAAAGGCCTCTAGGGACTAGCAGATTGTTATTCAATCCCATAATTCTGCTATCTCTTCATAAGCTCATGGCAAGGCAGCTCGGCCTCCTTTCCTCCCCCTCCAGCCTTGTGTCGGGCAGGAGCTGCGTTATCAGGACAAACATGTAAGGATAGGCCTGGTTGGGGCCTCCAGAGGCTGTGCTTAGGCCTCTTGGATGGCAGAGGCATGGTGGGGGGGGAGGATTGGAGCACTGAGGATGATAGATTTAGTTTTGGGTTGGGGGAAAATTCAGGGTGTTCGCTTATGGATTCTGTATCTGCTTTGTAATTTCTATCTGTAACTCTCTCCAAATATAATTCTGGTTTTTTCTCCAATTCATTTGAGACCTTCACTCTGTCAGCTCTTTAAACCCATGACAAAAGTAGACATCAGCATGCTGTCCCTGTGTCCAAAACTCCAGGCCTCTATATTGTAAATGAAGGATCTCTTACCCCATCAAGTTGTCCTGAGACCTTTCCTCAAGATGACAGAGATCCTTGCGATTTCTTGTCTGCCCTGTGCCAGTTGTAGGCTTTAAGAAGCGTGGGACCAGACCAGGAGCCACTGCTGCAGTGTGTATGGTGAAGGAGAGAGGGAAATTACAGTAGCTATTTTTTTCCTGCACACTGTTGAGCTGAACAGCTCAGCCATCCTGTGGAAAGGTCAGCGAGCAAAGCAGCGGATGCACCTTCACTCACGCCGTGGAGCCTGCAGCCATCTCGCCCTGCACATGTGTGCCCACAGGAAACAGGCACAGCTTCCCTTCTTGTGTTAAAGCTGCACTTAAAGACCCCTCTGAGCCTGGAAGGGAGAGACCAGGGCTAAACCCCCTTCAGATAATGCCTCTGCAAGTTTAAATAGCTCCTGAAGGAAGTAAGCGGTGCTATCTAGAAGTAGAAGGCCAGCTCGTATAACGAGTTTCATATATTTATGCTGGCCATGACAAATCAAAGAAGCAAAATTAGGACTGAAACCTATAATCCAAACCAGTCAGGATTTTCTCCTGTGTTTTGTGGAGCCTATGTCTCCCTCCAGAGTTTAAAACCAGGAAGGATGGTGTTGGTATTACATATGTCGAGCAGAACGCGTGGCCGCTTGGAATACCCCATGCCAAACCCATGAACATTTTTACTATCTTCTTTGGGGAGAATCCATAAAAAGCCAGACCAGCATTTTCTGAAAGGTCTGGAAAAGTTATTAAAGATTGGAAATGTGTGCTGTATGTATCTGAAAGCTGCCTCTTCGAGCACATATATTCTATCAAAGGGAGCAAGTGCAGTGAAACATAAGGCTGGCACATCTGTGAATAAAAGCTCCAAATACCTCTGAATCTTCCTTCCCTTTGGTTTCAACTTCTTACCCTAATGGAATTAAATTTTTTTTTTTAGGGTGTAATGGTTTGGCACAGTTGCAGAGCACAAGACAAAGGAAGGGGAGATAAAACTTGATTTATTGCATAAGGCTGACCAAGACTCTTGCATCCCTGCTCTACCCACATCATTTTCTGCTATACTTGCTTTCTGGGCATGCATTATGTGAATGGATGGCCACAATATATAAACTGAATTCTGGGAGTTGTTTCTGTTATCATTCATAAATGTACAAGTTGCATTTAGAAGTTTTGCTCTCTTTTATTTGAGATCCACAAATCCCTAAGCTGCAGTCAGTGAGAAAATCTGCCACCTTCTGAAGGGTTTGGTTGATTGAATACCACATGTGTTTAGGAATCATAGAATCATAGAATGGTAAGGTTGGAAGGGACCTCAAAGATCATCTAGTTCCAACACCCTGCCACAGACAGGGACACCTCCCACTAGTACAGGTCACTCAAGACCTCGTCCAACCTGGCCTTGAACACCTCCACCTTTCTCTTTTTGTTTTTTCTTTTTTTCATCAGCACTGTCTCAAGCTAACAAACTAATAAAGAGAGGCTCATCTCGGGAAACCATCCAAGCTGGAGCACTCCAGCAGCCCAGTGTGTATTACTGACTAAGTGCTGAAAGTCCCAGCAAGCTTCATTCAGATCTTCCTGTTGCTCCAAGTTAGGGATAAATTAATTAGCTGTGCAGCTTATGCTGATTAGGTGTGAGGTGGCAAGAGAGCTGCAGTGATTTCCAGTGTGTAATATAGACCTGCAGTTCATTTGCTGGCCACTGAAGAGTCTGTGTGCTTGACTCCTACTTAAGATCAGCTTACTGAACTTTCCAGGCTGGACTAGGATGGCTTCCAGGTGACCTATATGGATCAGCAAGGAGCTCAAGTGTGCTGGTTTGAGGCTAATTGGAATATTTTAATAGAGACAATTATAGGCTGTGAAAAGGAAACAATGGTGATGTCTACTTCACTCATAGGCTTGCTGAGATGGATAAAACCAAGAACATAAACATAGATAGGACAGTTGTTTCTCAGGCTGTTAGCAGCTTCTGGCTTTCTCTCCTCTCTGCTGAGTAACCTCACTAACCACTTTCCTTCTAACCCTCCCTGGCTGATCCTCCAAACTCACCTTGCATGTAAGGCAAACTGTGAGGTAAGGTATAGGGGTGGGGAGAAGGTGGAAGGGTGGTTGGGAGCCCCTCCTGGGGTCTCTGATTTCTGGGAGGGGTGTTGTGTTTCTGTATTACCTTTACCTTGTATATGTCTGTAAATATTCCTGTCTATTGTGTATATCTCTGCATGCACATTGTGCTCAGCTGTAAATAGAGCTTCAGTCCTTAACTTCCAGCCTGCTATTCAGGGAGTCAGGGTAACAATGAGAGTCACATCCCTTGGGTTGTATGCCATCTCTCAGTCTTGAATGCAGAGAATGTCCTCACTGTCAGCCTGGAGTGCTCATCATAAGCTGCCTTACTGTGAGGAGAAATGTTTTCCCAGGATCCTAACGTGTGGTTGACAGGCAGCTAGTTGTCTTTGCCTCAGTTTTGAAAAGTATTTTTNAATGTACAAGTTGCATTTAGAAGTTTTGCTCTCTTTTATTTGAGATCCACAAATCCCTAAGCTGCAGTCAGTGAGAAAATCTGCCACCTTCTGAAGGGTTTGGTTGATTGAATACCACATGTGTTTAGGAATCATAGAATCATAGAATGGTAAGGTTGGAAGGGACCTCAAAGATCATCTAGTTCCAACACCCTGCCACAGACAGGGACACCTCCCACTAGTACAGGTCACTCAAGACCTCGTCCAACCTGGCCTTGAACACCTCCACCTTTCTCTTTTTGTTTTTTCTTTTTTTCATCAGCACTGTCTCAAGCTAACAAACTAATAAAGAGAGGCTCATCTCGGGAAACCATCCAAGCTGGAGCACTCCAGCAGCCCAGTGTGTATTACTGACTAAGTGCTGAAAGTCCCAGCAAGCTTCATTCAGATCTTCCTGTTGCTCCAAGTTAGGGATAAATTAATTAGCTGTGCAGCTTATGCTGATTAGGTGTGAGGTGGCAAGAGAACTGCAGTGATTTCCAGTGTGTAATATAGACCTGCAGTTCATTTGCTGGCCACTGAAGAGTCTGTGTGCTTGACTCCTACTTAAGATCAGCTTACTGAACTTTCCAGGCTGGACTAGGATGGCTTCCAGGTGACCTATATGGATCAGCAAGGAGCTCAAGTGTGCTGGTTTGAGGCTAATTGGAATATTTTATTAGAGACAATTATAGGCTGTGAAAAGGAAACAATGGTGATGTCTACTTTACTCATAGGCTTGCTGAGATGGATAAAACCAAGAAAATAAACATAGATAAGACAGTTGTTTCTCAGGCTGTTAGCAGCTTCTGGCTTTCTCTCCTCTCTGCTGAGTAACCTCACTAACCACTTTCCTTCTAACCCTCCCTGGCTGATCCTCCAAACTCACCTTGCATGTAAGGCAAACTGTGAGGTAAGGTATAGGGGTGGGGAGAAGGTGGAAGGGTGGTTGGGAGCCCCTCCTGGGGTCTCTGATTTCTGGGAGGGGTGTTGTGTTTCTGTATTACCTTTACCTTGTATATGTCTGTAAATATTCCTGTCTATTGTGTATATCTCTGCATGCACATTGTGCTCAGCTGTAAATAGAGCTTCAGTCCTTAACTTCCAGCCTGCTATTCAGGGAGTCAGGGTAACAATGAGAGTCACATCCCTTGGGTTGTATGCCATCTCTCAGTCTTGAATGCAGAGAATGTCCTCACTGTCAGCCTGGAGTGCTCATCATAAGCTGCCTTACTGTGAGGAGAAATGTTTTCCCACGATCCTAACGTGTGGTTGACAGGCAGCTAGTTGTCTTTGCCTCAGTTTTGAAAAGTATTTTTTCTCAGAATGGTAGAGGTTGGAAGGGACCCCTTCAAATCATCTAATCCAACCTCTTTGCTAAAGCAGCTTCATCTAGAGCAGGTTGCCCAGGAACATGTCCAGGTGGGTTTTTGAAAGTCTCCAGAGAAGGAAACTCCATGACATCTCTGGGCAGCCTGCTCCAGTGCTCTGCCACCCTCAAACTAAAGAAGTTTCTCCTTAAGTCTACATGAAACCTTCTATGTTCTGTGCCTGTCGCTCCTTGTCCTATCACTGAGCGCCACTGAAAAGAGTCCAGCCCCATTTTCATGACCTCCACCCTTGAAGTATTTATATGCATTAATAAAATCTCCTCTCAGTCTTCTCTTTTCCAGGCTAAAGAGCCCCAAGTGTCTCAACCTCTACTTCTAAGAGAGACACTCCAGCCCCCTCATCATCTTCATGACCCCCTGTTCAGCAGATCCCTGATTTTCAGACCTTTCAGTTTTTCAGTGTTTTGAGTATAAGATTTGTAGCTAAAAAAAAAAAAAAGGAGAGCCTATAGTCTTGGATTTGCTAAGGTGATTTATCTGTGATACCAGGTATAGGAATTCATGCTGCCCAGTTTCATTTGTTCAGAATATCATGAGAAGAGCTTTGAAGGCATTCGATTGTTAGTTTACAAGAGTAATTCACATAGCAATACACCCCCTTCTGTTTTCATGTGTTATCTGACTGGGACCTACTCTTTTTCAAGAGGTAGGATTTTACCCCCAGCCATCAGGGCTACAATATATTTAAAATGAAGAAATGAAAATGGAAATTTAGAGAGTTTTGGGAGGTTTTCTTCTCTAGCTTCTCAATTCTAGACATCAGATTTTTACGAAATACACATGGAGTCTGGAGTCTCACAACAAAAAAATCTGGCAAGGCAGAGATGATGACAGCTGACCTGCTGCAAGAGACCAACCTGTAGATGTGGTGGTCTGTGAGACATCCTATAAGTCTCTTTTTCCTCTAGGGACTAGGCTGGAAGCCAGAGGGCTCACATTTGAAAGCCTAAGCAGATAAGTCACAGTTGAAACCTGACAGCGTTGCCACTCCCCATTGCAGACCGAATCCAGTCGCATTCCTAAGGCCACAGCTGTAAAGCAAGTTTGTGGTTTGATTTTTGTTCTCTTGGAGCCATATTTTTAGTGCTGCCTATAATAAATCTTCATGTTTTGATTATGTGTAAAAAAATGACAGTGACTAGAGACAGAAACGCAGCACTACCAAAATAAACTCGCTTAATGCACGATGGTCCTGCCGCAAGCACGGACTCCCCTCTTTGCCTGAACTCCATCCCATTTGAAGTGGTGCAGGGAGAAACGTGGGCAGGAGGGAAGAGTCCTGACCCAATGGAAAGAGAAGAAGCTTTAAAAGGGAGAGCACAAATATACAGGCTGGCAAAAGGCAGCCTAGAGATCCTGCAGGCTGTCTGTGCGGTTGGGGCGAGGCGCTCTGAGTTAGCGGGAAGGAGAAGGCGGAGCTGGTTACGCCAAGCTCGCCAACGTGGCAACTTGGCCTCTGTTTCCCAGGGCTCAAAGTAGCAATTTGAGTTCATGGAAAATGAGTTGCTGGGAGCCACCAGCACGGAGATGCTGGGCCATGGTGAGCTGCTGGGCTGCGGGCAGCCTGGGGACACCGCCCATGCCTGTGAAGGGAGGGAGAATCACAGAAACATTCAGGTTGGAAAAGACCCCCAGGATCATCGAATCCACAAAGTTCACCCTTAAACTGTATCCTCAAGCACCACAGCCAAGTGACTTTTAAACATATAGAATCATAGAATAGTAAAGTTGGACGGGATATAGAGGATCATCTAGTTCCACCCCCCTGCCATAGGCAGGGACACCTCCCACTAGCACAGGTCACTCAAGGCCTCATCCAACCTGGCCTTGAACACCTCCAGGGAGGGAGCAGCCACAACCTCCCTGGGCAACCTGTGCCAGTGTCTCACCTCCCTCACTGGAAAGAACTTCCTCCTAACATCCAATCTAAATCTTCCCTCTTCCAGTTTAAACCCATTGCCCCTTGTCTTGTCATCACAAGACCTTGTCAATAGTCCCTCCCCAGCCTTCCTGTAGCCCCTTTCAGATATTGGAAGGCTACTCTAAGGTCTCCTGGAAGCCTTCTCTTCTCCAGGCTGCCGAGCCCCAACTCTCTCAGTCTGTCCTCATAGCAGAGCTGCTGCAGCCCTCTGAGCATCTTTGTGGCCCTCTTCTGGACCTGCTCCAACACTTCCAACATCCTTTCAGGTAGCTGTAGACAGCCATGAGGTCTCCCCTCAGCCTCCTGTTTTTCACACTAAACAGCCCCATCTCCCTCATTCACTCCTGATAAGATTTCTTCTCCTGGCTCTGGAGGAAAATCATGGAACCATGAAATCACAATACCATAGATATGTTGAGGTTGAAAGAGGACTTTGAGATCATCAAGTCCAACCACCTGTGTAGAGCTCATAAGCCACTACCACTAAACCATGTCCCTCATGTCCACATTTCTTTTAAGTATTTCTAGGGATGCTGACACCACCACCTCCCTGGACAGCCTATTCCAATGCCTGAGGACCCTTTCAAGGAGGAAATTTTTTCCTAATATCCAACCTGAACATCCCTTGGCACAACGTGAGGCTGTTTCCTCTAGTCCCATCACTTGTTGAAAGACACAGAGTTTCAGCTCCAAATCACCAACAATGAATATGTAGAGAGCTGTCATCTTTTCAGTCTGTGCATTAAGGGAGAGCAGTGTTGCAGCTCCCACTCTGCTCCTGTGCAAGATCCCACTCAGGGCTGGGTGATGGCTGTAGAAATGCTGAAGGATGTCTCTGTGCCAGGAGTGCAGCCAAGCTCCAGACCTTACAGCTTCTCAACTGGTGGTTCATTACCAGTGCCTGTGCACTAGACAGTGCATTTATGCAGTTCTATAGAGTGCATTTGGTGGTTGCCAGCAAGCACTTTGGGTAAGAGGGAGGTGTTTTTGAATCCCAAATGTCTTTGTTTAAGACTCCCTTTTTCAAAAGCATTTAACAAACCTGCAGAAAGCAGCTCTTGAAATCTGCAGCACCAAAGTTCAACTTAAAAAGAAAACAATAAACCCACACTATTTAGGCTTTTTTTTTCTCTAGAAGTGTTTGCTTGTATCAAGTGGATTTCACTTCACCTTTTTCAGTGAATGTAGCTGTCTCTGTCAAGTTCAAGTCTGAGCTCAGGCTGTGTTTAATCCTAAACTTCTGATTTCCCTTCTCCTTTCTGTATTATTTTAACATCACTTTCAGTGTAAAGCTGAGATTTATGAAATCAGATTTTTCAAGTTTCATCTCAAATAGGGGGACAGGGAAAGAGGCTGAGGCCAGATAAATGTTCTTGAGGTTTTTTCCTAGGGAGGTAGAAAATGTATAACAATATTGGGAAGCTTCAGGCTTATTCTTTATTAACTTTTTTCCCTAATGAGTGAGACCAGTACCTTTCTGCTTTGACCTACTACATTTTACTGCCCTTTGAAAATCTGGAATATTTTTTTTTCTCCCATACCCATTTCTAGCAAGTTTGTCTTTCTTCTTTTTCTCTTTTTCTTTTTCCCTTTCTTTTTCCCTTTCTTTTTCTTTTTCCCTTTCTTTTTCCCTTTCTTTTTCTTTTTCCCTTTCTTTTTCCCTTTCTTTTTCCCTTTCTTTTTCCCTCTCCTCCTCTCCTCCTCTCCTCCTCTCCTCCCCTCCTCCTCTCCTCCTCTCCTCCTCT
>WBNM01029068.1:0-18313 GCA_013399055.1 Ramphastos sulfuratus | reverse complement strand
TGGTCGGGGTGATGTGAGTTCTGTATCAGACTTCTGATACTTATTTTTTTTTGAAACATCGCAGCACTGATTCATAAGTTTAGTTGAAAGTGTGAAGATCAGCATGCTGCAACCCATATGGAACCACACTGAGTGGCTTCTTCTGCTTCAGGTAGACATTGTTTACTTTGGATATTATCCTTTCTATAAAAAAACCAAAAAAAACCCAAACAAACCCAACAAACCTCACATTTTACAGTACTGTAATAGGTTAGTTAGTGGCAATTCCTGAGCTGTAAAAATTCTCCTAAATAGCTCCTATGGCAACAAGGACATAAAGTTGGTGTGCTAAACTAATTAATATAACAAAATCATAAACCTCTTGCTTTTGTTTTCACCCTTACTGCAGGATTATTAGAATCAAGCACAGCTCAGTGAAATTATATGTATTCTACAAAAAATGCCTTTTTAGAATCATAACATTGAATTTCTTTTTATGCTTGTCCCTTTAATCTGTGAAAGAATGGGATGAGACAATGCAAAGCGACAGATGATCAAATTGTCTACAAAGCTCCTCATAGGGTCTCCAGTTTTAAAGACCATGTTGTCTAAGTGTCTGAAGTGCTATGCTAAAATGGGATTTACAGTTCTCTGTAAAAAGTGAGGAGCAGATTAAATTTGAATAATTAATTTTAATGTTTTCATTTATTTTCTTGCGCATTAAAGTTTAACTTGCTTACACCTTTTAATGCAAGAAATAAAATTTGATTCCCAGAATTCAGTTCTCATTTCAGACAAAATTAAATGGAGAGGCTCATGAAATATAAGAGGACTGCAATGTAAATTGATTAGTCACAATTTTCATCTTCTGGGAGAGCTTTCGTAATAGATGACAGACTTTTTTAAGTTATAGAGTGAGATGTTACTCAACATGACAACATTTATTTTCAATTGCTCCATTGTAACCCAGAATTCTATTATTCCATTTGAAGTTTAACTTTTCAGGGGGTCAACAAATACAACACTGGGGGCCTTTGCTACGTATCCTTTCTTGCTCAGATAGTGGGTGTCATTATTGTTTCATTAGAACTAAAACCAGATAACACTTTCTGACATTTTACCAGAAGAGTGGAATGCAATCAGAAAAATTAAAAAAAAAAAATATAGTGGGAGAAGGGAAAGCTTGTATCCTCCCCATGTGTATCTGCAGAGATATAAAGTAACTCAGACATGCAAAATTCTCAAAATATCCTTCCTTGTTCTCCTGTTTTATTTATGATTTCTATTTTAAATGGAAAAGCTATCTTAGAAGTAAAAAAAGAAAAAAAAAAGAAAAAATCCTTATATATAGAGTAAGACTGCCCTAGCAACACAGAATTACATACGGTAGCACAGGGAATAAAGAAAATAAGGGGAATGCGTTAAAATTGTCTGATAAAAAAACCCCAAATAACTCTTAAATTCTCACAAAACAAAGATTTAATATCAAAAGACTTTCTAAGACCATTGCTATGAATCTTAGAAAATCAGACTTCTAAAATCCTCTCAAATTAAAACAAGCCCTCTGATCTATTTTGGAATACAAAGCAAATCCTGCTATGGCCCTGCAATTTATACCAGTGTATACTGGGGGAAGTGAAAAGTGCTTTGGTGGCAGATGCTGAGAAAAATGGTCAACCACTAATAACTAAACTGACAGCTGTTTTAAAGCAGGTCTGAGGCTTATTTTGAGAAAAGCAATCCACCCCATGGAGATAAGTCTGTGGGCAGGAAACAGTCAAGCTTGTCTAATAATCAAAATGGGTGTATAATTTGTTTGCCAGCTACCAGGCACCTCTCTACTGATGGTCCCTTTAATTAATTTGGATTTGGCTCACAATCTCCTGATGTATGACCCATCACTGTTGTGATGTACACATCCTTTGACTGAGATTCACATCATTCATTGTTACTGTATTAGCGTGCAACACATATTTATATAAGGAAGAAAATCGCTGTATTACCAGAGAACCTACTGAAGTGAATGAAAAACCTTCACAGGTTGAGTGTCAATGAGAGATACTGAATACGATTTTCTTCTGTGGTGGACTTGGTTGCTGCTCTCAACTGTGATCACTGCTCTGAGCTCTTGCTGAGTTTGGAGGCATTTATACTTTGTGAATTCAGCTGATCAGTGAGTTTTATAGTATCCACATTGCCATTATTAATTAACTGATGAGTCAATAAACCACTCTTTAAAAATCTCTTACCTCAAGGCTCAATGAAATGACATAGGAGTACCATAAGAAAAAAGTTGGTACTTCTCAAAAAAAAAAGCCAGTCTTACCTCCTTCTCCAATGTGGTACTGAGGATTCTAAAAGTTCAAGATGCTCATCATTATGTAGTGAGACAAGAAACGGAATCCACAATACCTGTATATCTGGTATAGAAAGGTAGTGCTTGTGCTCAGTGCTGCTTTGGAAAGAATATTCAATGAGAGTCTGTTCCTGTATTTATGAATACTGTAGTACTTCTGATGTTGCCATAGGGATATCGTCAATTATCTGCCGTAAATCCTTTATAACACATTATGATAGTTTTCTTCTTAGCTGAAAACAGTGTTGTAATTTTCATTACCTCTTTACAAAGAAGGCCCATTCAGATGGGCCTAAATATTTTTGTTTTTTCCACGAGAAATAACAGATCTGTGGAGTTTTGGTTTTTTAGCGGAGATGTTTTCCTTTTATTAGCTATATATAGACACAGCTTCTAATTGTGAAAATATTTTTCTGCTTAATTATACAACAAGAAAGGTTTGGTTTAAATAGGATTAATATATCTTCTGGTTAATTAAACATGAAGCTTCTAAGAAGATCACTTTAAAAACAAAAGCAATTAAAACTTGGTTATGTATGGAACATAATTAGGCAGGAAGTTCTTGTAATCTCAAGGACTAATTTTTAAAATATGCATTTCTTTAAAATAACTTGTTATCTGACTTATTGTAGAGAAGACTATCAAATAAGAATACAAGCACTAGCAACTCAGGTATCTTCTCAGCTCTGTCCTGATACCAAAGATTAATTATAGATTAAAAAGCATGGCTCTGTTCTGAGGAAATTTGCCTCCGTTTCTGTCTTTATGCCTACTGAGCATGTCTCATTCCCCGTGAGCAGATGTAGACACAGAACCAAGTCCAAAATAACTAAGGAAACTCCAGTGAGAGCCTGTTTTGACACTCTATATCACAAGTCTCAAGGTGCTCTTGAACAAGTCCCAGATAAGCGAAGAAATGTTTAGTTGCAGTATTTTTGTATCTGCTGCGATTTCCTTTTAAAATTCTCTTTCTCTCTTACCTTTTCTGATAAGATTTTTCTATTATGTTGTACTTTCTGACAGGAAAATTGCTCTTGTGTTACTTGAGGATCAAGCAGAATGAATGCTATTAAGTGAAGTGGAAAGAGAGTCTTGTACAATGCACCACTACATAGACACCCCTGAGTTAATATGTGTTGTGGGGTACTCCAAATTCCTTCTTCTCCCCCCTCTCTGTCTCCAGAGGTTTGAGAGGAGGAAGAAGGAGGCACAACAAACTGCTTTCCCTCCCCCCACTGCGGGTTTGAAGTGGAACAGCAAAAGGCATCTTTTCTGCACGTGTACTGACTCGTGTGGAAACCTGCACAGGTGTCGGCTGGTGGTTGGCTGGATTCTTTGCAGCCAGTATATATGGCAAGTGGACACTTTGTCTAGGAAAAATCATAAATAGAGTGAGGAAAAAGGCAGGGGTTTCTGGTTTACAGAGTTCCAACTTTGCATTGTTCCCTTTTTGGAGAGTTCCCACTTTTGGACAGCTCCCACTTTTGCACGGTGCCCATTTTTGCACCGTCCTGGGCAGTCCTGCTCTTGCACAGTTTGCGTCACTTGCCCAGAAGTCTGCAAGCTCCTTAGGTCCTTAGGTCCATTTGAGAGAGCTGACAGTGGCATCCGGACTCGGCTTCTCCCAGACCGTATTGTGTCATGACTTTCTGCTCCCCAGCCTGAGCTGGGGAAGAAGCTAGAAATTTGTCTTTTCCCTGTGCTGCCAAGGCTGTACCGTTCCACGAATCTGCCTTGTGGAAGCTGTGCCTGAGACACTTCTGACTTTGGCATTTTTTCCCACTTGCTTTGGACTTTTGCCGTGTGGATCTGCATGATTGGATATAGCTTGCAGTTTCAGAGGTTGCTGAGCAGAGAAATTCACCAGGGATCATTGCCAATTTCCTACCAGTCTGTTGTTCCCTTAAATTCTCTTCTCAGCCTGATTTGTAAGTGGGATAAAGCTGTGTTGTAACTTAGCCTTTTCCATTTTCTGACTTTCCTAAATCACTAAACTTGTCTACAAGCATCCTTGTGAAGATTTCCTGACTGAATTAGAGCCTGTAAATAAACCTTAACTAGTTCTGTATATACCCAACCAAATCAATATGGGAGCCAAAGTCAAAGTATCCAAGTGAGAAACTGAGCTGATATTAACACTAAACTATGAGTGGGATGTTGTTAGGGGAAAAAATACACAATGAAACCAATGAATAAACTAAGATTCAGAAACTGCAAGAGAAATATCTGTGTCTACTTCATGTGATGCTTTTACCTGCTGAGATAGAACTGTTTAATTTCTCTTCTTTCTGCTAGGTAAATGTCAACCTGGTTAAGCACTTTTCCCACTATTCTGAAGAAGGCTGTGTGGTAGTTTGTTTCCTTCTAATTTAGATGAATTTAAGGTTCCTTTGCCACTGCTACTCTGTATTTGTGTCTTGGCTCCATTAGCAGTAGTATATCTCTATTCATCATTTACCAAGCTAGGAACCTATCTGCTTCTAACTACTTTATGCAGGGAACCAAATGAGAAAATGGGTAGCAGATTTTGAACAAACGTGTTCTAAAGTTAACTGGAATCTCATAATAAAGCTTTGCTGCATTTTTAAAGTGGCATTAGGACTAAAAGCACGTGAATGCAAAACTGAGAGGTATATCCAGAAAAATGATAGCTTTCCAAGACCTTTGTACATTTAATGCATGATACCTTAACTGTCAGATGATGAACATATGTCTTGCTTTGTCAAGAAGTAACATTTTGGGAATAAAACCACAGAGCTAATAAAACCAGTAGAGTTCAGTTAATATCACATAAAATTACCATAAACCTGAATTAGATTCAGTTCCACTATTCTTTTGTTTTCATTCCAAAGTGGTTTTTGTCTCATCTGTTTTTACATCAGGTACTTTTTGCTGCTTAAAAATACTTGACCTTGTCACAGTCACTTCTTTTCTCTCCATCACTATTTTCTTTGTCATTTTTTTTGTCATGTCAAGACTGAAAATATTATGTGGCAACAGCACTGTTCAGTTGTGCTTAAGTCTAAAATCAGTTCAAATGTAGCTATGAAAACAATGAATGGTTTTATTAGGAAAAAGTGAATGGTATTTCAAAACATTGGCATGGAAAGAGAAAACATAAATAAGAAACAGATTTGCACCCTTTGCTTCTGTATTCCTATCTAGCCAATTTTGTAGCTATTTTACTATTTTAAGAGAGGGCAAGGAAAATACAATTTTGTTTCACAAACAGAGACAAAGCTTTATTGTAAAGCAGCTGGGTAAAACAGGCAGTAATTTGAAACAAAGAAAAATAAATGTCTTGCAATTAAAATTCAATATGTGTCTTTTTCAAAAGGTGCTGCTATTGACATCAAGCAAGAGCAAAATTTCCACTGTAAATATGCAGTAACAAAAAATACTCCAGACTCAAATGTTATCTACATCAAAATTCAGAACAACCAGGGAGTTTTCACTTACACTCACAGATTTTTTTAAAGTAAGATCAAAACCCATTGTAATAGGAAATGGGTCATTACTCAATCTAACTTTGATCTGCAGGGAAGAGATACACAGAGGAAAAAATACAAGTCAGTAAGGGAACTGACAGTATACTTCTGCAATTCTTGAGAGCTGGACATGACTGAACTACTTATGGAAACTTCTCAAGTAATTTTTGCTAGTGATGATGGATTTGTTATGTTTCAAAGATAGACTATGGAACACTGAATTAACCCTCCATTTTTTACTGAGAGAATAGGCAATATGATTCACTGAACAGAGTAGGACTTTGAAACATTTTTCTGCTATAAAATGTAACCATAGATAATTTACAGTTCATATAAACTCTTGCCTTGTACCTGTTTATGAAGGTGTCATCATACAAATTTTTATCATAGAAACAATTGTGCTGTAACTATTTATTGCCTATTTCCTGGACACCTCATGAAAAAAAGGTTCTGTACTCTCTCTGTCCTTCTATTAAGTATCTTTTGTGCTTGGCCACAATACAATCAATGATTCTACCAAGGCTTGAGACTTTGCTATTAAATGATAAAATACGGCCTAAATACAGTATTGAAAATGCAAAATAAACTAAGATTTTATGCTGCCTTATTTAATTTCAAGGCTTAAATTCAATTACCACTATAAACATTTTGATAAAATGAATTGCTGAAGAAAGCTATGCAAAGTCAAAAGCAATTTAGAAAGGGCAGTGCTGAAATGCACAATTTAGGAACATTATTAATGTGAATAATGCATTTAACTTGAAATGATTTGGGGGAAAAACTAGGTTAGAGATCGACCTCTGGAATAGCCACCAAATGGTGTCTGGCAAGAAAATGAGACTAAGATGTCAGGGCACATGTCTTAATACTATTTCTCTAAACCATGTGTTTATTGGTAGTGTTCCTCCTGTTCATGATGATCAACACACTGTCCTAGAAGCAGCGACAGTTTATAACTGAAGAATGAGAGAGATCTTTTGTTGCTGTACATGTAAAGGGCATAGATTCCTTTCCTAACTCTGGTGGTGATGGCTATGGTTTATTGAAACTGAAGAGCAGATACATGCCCTTTGTCTCTGATGTTTTATAATTAAGCTTACAATTCCCATGGAATACTTATCTTTCAAAGATCAATCAGAATATGCTGCTTAGCAGTCCAAGCCTTGAAGAAGCCATGTAATTTCCTTGTTACATTGATTACTAGATTGGTTTTAAACTAATATTTTATTCTATTACAATTTTATCCTATTATAATTTTTGGTCTTTCAAGGTCTTATTTAATTAAGGTGTTCTTAATATTTTATTTATTTATTTTTCCCCATCCAGACTGTAGGTATTAAAAGAAAATATTTAGGCTGATGGCCAGACAAAAACCACTTATCTGGCCACTTCAGCCAGGATTGGTATTAATGCTTGTTTTGCTAACAGCACAATTCAAAAGATAATTAAATGATCCATGCAATTTTCTCCTCATGAAATGCTACAGTATAGTGCTTTCCTATCTCATAAGTCTCTGCAGAATTCATTATAAATGAGCAGATAAATATAATAAAAAAGGGGGAAAAGACACAGGCACAATAAGAGATGAGAAACAAATACCATGAGAGACAGGAAACAACACTGTATTTTGGTTTAATCACAGAATAAACATCAACATTAAAACAAACTCAGCTAACCAATATGAGATGAAAAAATAATGTTCTTTTCCCATATTAAAAGGTGGAAGGATTCACTTCATGTAACTTTCCTTATTCAAAATTTCATCTTCTATTTCAGCTAATTGTTTGTCTCTCTCTGTGGCTAATAGGCTAAAGGCCTACCTCCAGGGTGATTCATAAGAGGCAACTTAGGGCAAAACGATTTATCCCCTCATAGTGCTGTCCTCTTTCCATTGCCTATAGAGGGAGCCTAAGCAACGAATTTGAATTAGGTGTTTTAAGACATCTCTAAATTGCATATATAAATGTTATGTATAAAATCTGCAAAATTAAAAATTGCTGTAGTTTAGTCCCTTTGTATCAGGTTATATAACAAATAACTATATGACATGCAAAAAAAAAAAGAGTCTGAGTTATCACTAGCCTTATGTTAGCTGTACTTTGCATGAGGCTGCTGAAGCAGACATAACATGAGGCATAGTTACTCTCTGTCTTCCCTTAATCCTCATTCATCTTAGTATTTAGACAATTTGTGATGACTTGTGTTGGCAGGCTAAAGCACAACTTATACCACTGTCAAGTCTTGTAAATACTGAAGAAATAGAGTACAAAGTCTACTTTCTCTGAGTACTCTATAAGAAAAGCTGAATAGAAGCTGTATTTGGTTTAGCCTTTAAATAATAACTCTTTCATTTTATCACTTAGAAGCCCAAACACTGTAACAGAATGCTAGGAAACAAACATGAATAGGTCCTGTGATGGTGTGAGACTTCGTAGACAGAGATGCTTTTGCATATATATACATATATATAAAATGAAAATCAATTGGAACATCTGTGAATGTGATTTTGACTTTGTTTTCAAACCTGAGACATTATTATGCAAAAAAATGTGATTGAGTATCAAACTGGAATAATAAATCAGCTGCAGCACTGAAACAATTGGTTTCTTGTGGCGTTAATGAAAAAATCTTACTAATGTCTTATATTGGAAATTAGGTTGGCAGTAAAATACTCAGTCCAAATGTATTATTCTACTGGCAATCATCACATTTTGAAAATGCACAGTTTTACATATGACAGTTGCTTTGTCAGTCTTCAAACTATCTGCTGTCTTTATCACCAGTTGTTTTTTTCCCCCTAATGGTGCTTAGCTGTTTCCATCATATACAATCAGCTAGAGAAACATTAGTGTAAGACACTGCTTGTTGCTCCACTCTACTCTTTAAGGGAGGAATGATCTCCCTAAATCATCTGAGCTCAATGGCAGATATAAAATAACCGTGGATAAAATACCAGGTTTATCATTCATGCACACCTAGCTGCAGAATATTCTACTAGCTTTGCAGCAAAATACAAGCTAAACAAACAGATGAAAACAATTTTTTTGCAGTGAGTAAACCATTTTAAAGTTTCAAGTGCAATGAGGAAAAAAGATATTGCAGGGCTGCTGGTCACCTGAGAATATAGAGATGGAAAATGAACTTCAGCAGGCTTACAAGATGGGTATTTTCAGCCAGCTGTGACCTGTGGAGAGACAGGCCTTCAAACACCTTACGCATCACCATTTTTAAGACAAAATGCTACCAATACCCACGTACAAATATGAAGTTAGGACTAGAATAACATACAAACCAATTTATTCAAAACAGGTGGTTGATGGGAGAGAATAAATCTTGAGCTCCTTGTGGATACCAAATGAAATGAGATGCTGAAGTCCAGGAATATTGCAGAGGGTGGTAGATTACAGAAAGAGCATCAGAGAAATTATTTGCTGAAGCACCAGGCAAAGGATAAGTGGGGAAAGGCATTAAAGTAGACCACACTGCTATCTTTATTAGACAGCGAGAGAGAGAAAGTGGGAAATTAGTACAACTATGAGTTAATAGGAAAAAAGGGAGTTTTAGCTGCTGTTCTGATTTTGTAATTTATAGCTGCAGAAAATCAGTATCAGAGACAGAATGGATTTTGAGGAAATTGTTAACTCTTTCGAATGGTAGTCTCAGAGAGGAAAATGAGGTCTTGAACAGTGAATATCTATTTATGAGGGCAGTTATCAAACATCTGAGCAATAGGAATAATTCAGTGCCTCATTCTGGGCATGTGATGGGAAGTTCTTTAATGTCAAATAACTGAAGAAATGAGGAGTGGTGTGACCAGCTGGCATGACAATCCTAGATTGTGACCAGCAGGACCAGAAGCACTCCCAAAAGCAGCCTGGTTGCAGTAGTTCAGCAACAGATCTTGAGAAAAGTCTGTGAACTGGTTCTGCGTAGCAAATTATGCTGACAAGCAAATTAAAGTAATGAGGGAAAGGGAATGCCTTGTTGAAAGATAGAGTTAAGGCTTTTCTTTCTTTTCTCAGTAATTAACTTGAAATGCTTTACCTCAGTTTACTCAATTTATGCTAAGTTTAAATAGAATTACGGGAAGCAAACCATTACTGTTGGGTTTTTTTGGTTTTTTTTTTTTTGGGGGGGAGGGTTCGTTTGTTTGTTAGTTTTGGTGTTTTTTTTTTTTAATTTCACATCCCCACCTCCCTCTAATCTTTAATTTTATGCAGATAATTTCACAGAAGTCTCTCCAAAATGTCAGGAATACCTAGAGAAATTATTCAGGAGTAGAGAAAGTTGCTGGAACTAATTACTTGCATTAGATTAGGTACCAAACACAAGCAGGTATTTTGTTCTGTATGGGCAAGCTGCATAGATTTCAGCTGTGAGTACAGAGATACAAAACAGGCAGGGTACTTAGGCTGATTAAAGCTTCTGTGTCATTAATTAGGCCCAGTAACTGACATGCCTTCTGCAGCATCATCTTTAAAGGAAGAGTGCCCTTGAACAAGTACGTGGTAAAGTTTCACATACAGACTATGACTGAGATGGAAAGATATGATTTGGTCATCCGATCTCATTAACTCCATATTACAAAAATACTTTCTTCCAGTGCTAATGATGGTGTTTGGTGTAAAGGAGTGTTGTGCAAGGATGCTGGAGTTTGTACGTGAGTAGAGTTGAGATCACAACAGATTTTCAACAGCTGCAGCTCCGATAAGGTGAGTATTCTTCCTGAGCCTAAAAATGTACTGTATCTGTGTGGAGCTGCATAATACTTCATATTCCCACCTCCAGGGCTGAATTATGGATGTAGTAATTCCGAGCACTTTAAAACAAAGAGTATGCCTGTTAATGGCTGTGTTTTTAAATACACAGATGATTGCTAATTTTCCTTTTTCAGAGAAAACTGAGTAAAATAATCAGCTCATAATAGAGAAGAATTTATCTCTTGGGTTCATCCAAAAGTGCTGTGAACTGCCCATAAGCAGCAAGAAACATTTATGCAAACATGATCTCTTAGCAACCATTATCACAGTGGGTGCTCCGAAACGTGTGTCAGCACACAAGCTTTTAGACAGAGAACAGTTGATAGCAATGGCATTTGGGCAAAGATTCTCCAAACTACCTGTAAGTCAGAACAGATCTGTTCAAGCCATCCATATAAGACACACTACAACAAACATTTTAAAAGGCATTCAGTAAGACTTTATCTAATTTTATAGTCTTCCCAGTGAAAATTCTAAAAGATAAAACAGAATAAACACACAAAAAGATGTGGAGAAAATTCAAAGGGCATGGAGAGCAAATACTCTCACAGGGGTAGGCCAGCTATTTTTGCAAAATCAGTAAGTCTATGTTTTAAGCCCATTTTAGGATACCATAGGATCACAACTGGGATCATTCTTTGTACTATATAATTGCTGAGGGAAAAGGGCATCCAGATAAGTTTGCTTTCACATGCTTTTTTCTTAGAAATGTTTTTACTAAACTCTTTGAAAACAGCATGATGTAGTCAAGTGTTTTAAAAGGTTACAGTACAATACTGTGTTTTAAGGAAAAATAGAGAACTGCAAGTAAAGAGAACAACAATGAATGGATGAATTTAAATCATAAATATTTTTTTTCTTACAGAATCTAGACTTGAGGCATGTGAGTGTACCTTTATTCATGAACTGAATTCAGAATAATCGGCCTACAATAGAAGTTAACAACTGGCTTAAGCACTAAAAAAAACCCCAAACAAGTAGTTTTAACACTTCCTTTTGGAGAAATATCATGACTTTCAGAAAAGGGTAAATTGGTCATATTCCTGTGAAGTTACTGAATTTATATCATAGTCGTATGAGAAATTAACTGAAAGATGACTATTTCTTCACAGTTTTCAGCATTATCAAACTAAAAAAAAAGAAAACAAAACCAAAAAAACACCACCACCACCACCAAAAAACAACAAACCCAAACCATCTTATGCTTCAAGGACTTGCAGAGACCAAACAAGTGGTGAGATTAAATTTTCAGGTGCAGACTTAGAACACAATGAAAAATTTTAGAAAATAAGCATTAGCTCTGCAACCCCTGCTCATCTGCACTTGATGAAAAATCCACTGCCACCCACAGTGGGAGTAACACACTACAGGATATTTCTGTGGCATCTTTGCACATCCTAAATTTCTTGATATCACTGATGGGGCTAAATACAATACAACTGCCTCTCTTTTACATGGAGAAATATCTTCATCTGCTTCTCCATCACAAAACACATTAATAAAATTTTCTTCCTCTCCAGAAGTTAGTAAGTGCTGTTTCCACAAGATGCTCTTTAAGGAAATCCCGGGATCCTTAGTTATTCAAATATTAAAGAGAAAAGGCACCTACTCCTTCCTTTCTGTATGTCTCTAAACCTGGAAAGAGGTAGTAATCACATTGCTAAATTGCTTAGCAACTGAAGGTAAAAAAGCTAATGTGCCATAATTTATATGTGAAAAGATTGCAGGAGGTTAGTGTCCATGTCTAGTGCTATTGAGGCTTCCCACAGAGAACGGCACTGTAAACTGGCAGTTGACTAAAAACACTGCTATTTTCAACAGTTCAAAAAGTGTAAATATGTCAGGCACTGGTCAAATAGGCCTCCACACCGGTGATTTATTGCAATCTTTTACATTATTGTACCACTGACTTGTATAAATCACTCCCAGGCTGAAAATAGTCCCTATGCACAGCTTTATAATGAATTCATGTGCTCCATCAGTCTTGTTAGCTTCACAGTGGTGTCAGAGGGTGGTCTTGAGCAATCTCAATTTGACAAAGATAACTTCTATGAGCCAGATTTGGTAGTATTCATGAAGTAAATATGCCTTTCCAGGGAACTTTGGAAGGAAAATGGAATTTAGCTAGTTTGTATTTAGTTTGTGGGTGGGGCATTTGGGAAATAATTACATCTTTTATAATTCCTGCCTCATTAAGTGCCCCAGCTAAATCAGGGGGAGGGGAGAGGGAATAGCTCTATATCAGTCTATAAAAGAAGAGAAGCCAGTGGAATAAATCTTCAACTGCTTTTGAGATACATCAAAAGAAGTGAGGCCAGCAGATCAAGAAAGGTATTCTGTCCCTCTACCCTGCCTTGGTGAGATCCTATTATAAGTACTGGCCATACACTGTGTCCACCTCTGGAGTTCTCAGTACAGGAAAGATGTGGAGCGAGTCCAAAGGAAGCCATAGAAATGCCAGGTGCCAGTAACACCTCTGCTATAAGGACAGGCTGAGAGTTGGGGTTGTTCAGACTGAAGAAGAGAAGACTTTGGCAAAAACCTGTTGTGGCCTATCAGTAATTAAGAGGAACTATAATAAAACATGGGTACAGGTGTTTTAACATTTTTTTTTGGTGACAGGATGAGGAGAGATGGTTTTAAACTAAAAGAAGGGGGATTCAGATTAGATCTGGGTTAGGAACTGGCTGGTGCTGGGTTAGGAACTGGCTGGAGGGCCGAGCGCAGAGGGCGGTGGTGAATGGTGCCACATCCAGCTGGAGGCCTGTCACTAGCGGTGTCCCCCAGGGATCAGTACTGGGCCCCATCCTCTTTAACATCTTCATTGATGATCTGGACGAGGGCATCGAGACAGTCATCAGCAAGTTTGNCTCGAGGTGAGGAGAAAGTTCTTCACCGAGAGAGTCATTCGCTACTGGAATGGGCTGCCCAGGGAGGTGGTGGAGTCACCGTCCCTGGAGGTGTTCAAGGCACGTTTGGACGTGGCACTTGGTGCCATGGCCTAGTCTTGAGGTCTGTGGTGATGGGTTGGACTTGATGATCTTTGAGGTCTCTTCCAACCTTGCTTATACTGTGATACTGTGATACTGTGTGATATATAGAAGGAAAAAGAATTGCAATGAGGGTGGTGAGACATTGGCACATGTTGCCAAGACAGGTTGTAGAAACCGCACTCCTGAAAACATTCAAGGTCACGTTGGACAGGGCTCTGAGCAACATGATGTAGTTAAAGGTGTCTATGCTTATTGCAGGGAGGTTGCACTAGATGGCTTTTAAACATCCCTTCTAACTCAAAGCATTCTATAATTCTATTTACATCCATTAACAAAGGAAAACTCATGGCTTCTGGGCAACTCATACATCGTGGCTAGTGGAGGTGAAAGCTTTTCTGATAAGGGTTTTCTGTAACTGAGGTAACACTTCTAACAACTGTGCTAAAGGCATTAATATCTATGTGGGCTTTTATAGCTTCATCATGTACAGAGTTAGGATGGCTACACTCAGAACCTATGAATATAATCTTTAGCCAGTCAACCATTCCCACATTTAGGAAAATGCACTTAAAACTTTACCTGCAACCACTGTGACTGGTCATTGTGTCCAGAGGTCCAGGCATTAACTTTGCCTTGCTTGTCCAGTCGGGCTTTCCTGGGCTCCCAAGCAAACATGTCCATGTTGAGTGTACGGAAAACACTGGAGGCAGTAATTTGGTAGTCCTGTATATGTCCTGATTTCATGCCCAGGGGTTCAGAGCATCCTAGAACAGCAAAATAAGACCTGTGACACTACCTGCTTAACTCTGTAAGTGGTTTAAGTTTTCTGTTCAGGAAACGTATCAGTTCCTGAAGAAAAGGCTTTAATCAAGACTACTGTTGGAGGAATTTACAAACAAATAAATGAAAAATAGCTAATTCAAAGCACTTTATTTCAATGCTGTTAGAATAATCAAAAACAAGATAGAAAATTTGATACATTTAATCCTGACATAAATTTATGAAGGAAATCAAATTGAAAGTTTTGTCTCATAGCTTCATTTTATTTCCCTGTCCAGTAGCTTGCTATCATTTTCCCTTTCAGTACGATTTTCTCATGCTTTTATGTCATGTCACATCAACCATGCGTTTGGCTACTGAGGAAACATTAATTTTTCTGAAAGCTACTGCTGAAGTAAAATGTTAACAAGTACTGAGCTCTTCCATGTTTCTACATTACTTGACATCTAGCCAAAAATTTAGGCAGCCCCAACACCCACCAAGAGAGTGAAAGACTCTAGAAAAGTGTAGGAGGGAGAATGGCAGGAGATAACAGCTTAGGAGAAATCAAGAGCTAAAGGCTTATTTATTTACACCTAGCGAATGTCCCACATCTTTGAGTTATTTTTATGGTAGCAAGAGTTAGATCTTGTGCCTCTCTGTGGATATCCTCAAAAAACAAAACCAAACCACCCCCAACCCCCATCCGACCAAAACCCCACCAAATTGATAGATTCCTATATTCACACAGAATGTTTTGGGTTGGAAAGGACCTTGAAGACCATTTAGTTCTAACCTTCCCGGTGTTGGCAGGGACACTCTTTACTAGAGCAGGGTGCTCAAAGCTTCATCCAACCTGGCCTTGAACATCTCCAGGGAAGGCACATCCACAACCTCCCTGGGCAATGTGTTCAAGTGTCTCACCACCCTTACTGAAAATAATTTCTTCCTAATATCCAGTCTTTAAATCTACCCTCTTCCAGCTGAAATCCATTGTAAAAAGTCCCTTTCTGGCTTTCTTATAGGCCCCCTTCAGGTACTGGAAGACTGCTACAAGGTCTTCTGGGAGTCCTCTCTCTTCGAGAATGAGCAGCCTCTGCTCTCAGCTTTTCCCTCTAAGGGAGGCACTCCAGCCCTTTGTGTGTCTGTGTTCCTCTGCCTTGCTATTGTACACTAGGAACACAGAAGGTACATGTGGTTCCAGAAGAGCAAAGACAGAGCTGATAACAGAAGATACAGCCTCTAATAACAGTACTGTAACAACAGTACAGAAAATCAAAGGAGGCAGATGAGCTGCTTGGCTTTAAAATGTAAAAAAAAAAAAAAAAGGCAAATGGACAAAAATGAGACACTTGCTAAGAGGTCAGCAAAGGTGGATATATGAGTAACGTTTGATGGATAAGGAAAAGGTGAAAGATGGAGATGGGAACATAAAAAGAAGCCTTCTTCTCATCTCCTTTCTGCTGTAGTTGTTGAAAACCTGCATATATGTAGCTGCCCCAAAATTTTCACTTTGTATATTTGGGGATCCTACTTGGCTAAGTAGCTGACTTGACTCAGTTACACTGCCAATTACATTTTAATTAACTTGTTGCAGGGACAGTGTGCTCAGAATCTAACAGAGCTGGCTTTGCAAGGAGTGCATCACCACTGTGAGTGCACAGAACCTTCACTTTAAATATCATTAGCAAGACAGAGGTTGTCCACCTGACACATCACTCTTCATTGGTGTGACGTCTATGAAGTATCATTTGTGGAATCACCAGTTGAATTTTTTAAAGGACACATCTAAATCAGGAAGGATTTCCTGGTTCCTGACCATGACCCTATCCAGCTCCTGTCTCTTGATAGCAGCAAAGCACTGTGTGACCACCTAAAATACCTTTGAAGTTTTTGTTTTGGTTTTCACTTTATTTGCTGGTTTATTTCATCTTTTTCCTCCACGATATGTTTACCCAGATTTAAAAACTTGATTTTTTTTTTTTTTTTTAAATTTTAGTTTCTTTGATGTTATTCGTAAAGATCTTTTGGTCAGATTGTACTTTCTGTTTCATCTGTAGGTTTAACAGACAGAATTAAGCAGATGTCCTCTTCACCAAGGTGTCCAAGGTCAAGTTGCATAAGGCCTTTGGCGATGTGGTCTAGTGGAGAGTGTCCCTCCCCATGGCAGGGGAGGTTGGAATTAGATGATCTTTAAGGTCACTTTCAACTCAAATCATTCCACAAATATGTGAATTTTTAGGAATTCAAAGCAGAAAGGTAAGATCAGGCCCTTTGTGGTGGGAGGGAGGGTCCAGTAGCAGAAGCAAATGCATATTACCAGAAAGGTGATAATATGTTCTTTAATCTAGTAAATAGTGTATTTAAAAATTGAAATACTGACAGGTTGCATGTTAAATTACAAAATGAACAGAAAACAGAGTTAATTTTTATGGAAAAAAACAACTGGTTTTCAGTGCACAAATGGAAATAGCACAACCTTGTCTACAGGATGAATTACCTAGTTCAAACAACAACAAAACAATTTTCCAGGGAGTAGAAGGGAGCAATTGATAGTACATATGACAGAACCTTTTCTGTTGCTTTAGAGAAGGACTTTGCTTATTATTCAATTCTGAAGCATCACTCCAGAATCACAAGGGTCAGCAGGAACATTTCATCAGAAGCATCCAAGGGAGGTTTCTGACATAAAAATATGGGTTGTCGAAACTGGTTTTCTGTGCTGGTCAAATCCATCAAAAATGTTTCAGTCTTTTCTGAGTATTATTATTGATTTATGAAACAACAGATGTGTCTGCTTGTGTCTCTGTGCATGCGTGCATGCATTAATGGGATTTTACACTTGCCTTCCTTCTCCACTGTCCCAAAGGGAGGAAGAAGACTTATTAAAGTAACAGGAGAAAGTGAGAATAGCAATAAGAACCAGGAAAGATGAGTGCAATTCACAGGGGTGGTATACAATGTCTTAGGGTTGTGTCACAGAAAGCCAAAGCAGATCAAATAATTTCCCAGCTTCTATAGCACCCTGTTTCAATGCCAGAAGGTAATGACTGTTTATTTTGATAGGTGAGCTATTATCTAGAGAGCAAAGGAGTGAATCATTGAAACAGTAAATAACTGTGTCTGTAGGTAGTAATGCCTCCTAGACGTGTATTTATAATGATACTGCTAACTCACCAATGTATCTCTTATCCACTGCACTGTATCTTCTTTAATCTTGCTTTGCAACCTCTTTTACAACCTGTTAGAAGTTAGTGACAGCTGATGTAGATATACTTATGGCTATGCTCTGTGGAGCATTTTAGGTCAAAATGTTTGAGATGCTTTGAATGTCACCAGCTGTTATAAATGGTATCTCGTAACTCTATATGTTTAAACCTATCTAGGTATAAGTTTGCAGTTATTTCTTATTTGGTCTAGCACATGAAATAGGACTAGTGGAATAATAAACATGAGCGTGGATTAGTGGCTGGGTATTGAAAGAGTCCAGTCTTTCCTGACTGTTCTGAAGGCAGTATAGCATACTCTTCAGTCTGTGTCCTGTGTCACCTACCTTTTCCTTCAAGGGAGCTCAGACACAAAGTGAATGGTAAGCATTCAATGCAGTGGAAGCAAACCCACAAATGAATCTGCAGTCAAATGTCTACATGCCTCTTGGTCCAGAATTCAGAGAATCACAGAATCATAGGGCTTGGAAGGGACCTCTGAAGTCCAATTCTGCTGCTAAAGCAGGTTTGTCCAGAGGATTTTGCCCAAGATTGTGGCTCCAGATGAGACTCCACAGCCTCTCTGGGCAGCCTGTTCCAGTGCTCTAGTATCTTCAAAGTAAAGTTTTTGTTATGTTTAAGTGAAACCTCTTCTGTTTCTACCCATTGCCCCTTGTTCTATCATTAGGCAGCATTGGTAAGAGCTCAGTCCCATGCTCATGACCTCCTCCCTTTAGATACAAATATGTATTGAGAAGATCCCTTCTCAATC
>WBNM01029067.1:0-64699 GCA_013399055.1 Ramphastos sulfuratus | reverse complement strand
TGAGCACAAGCTGGAAGCAAGGGAGTGTAACTTCTGCCACATCATCAGTCCCCTGAATGGTGACAGGGGACTGGGCAGCCTCTTGGGCAACGCTTCCTTGCAATGCAAGAGAGGTGATAGAATCACAGAAGGGGTTGGGTTGGAAGGGACCTTCAACATCATCTACTTCCTAAATCCCTGCCATGGGCAGGGGCACCTCCCACTGGACCAGGTTGCTCAAGGCATCACCCAACTTGGCCTTGAACACCTCCAGGAATGTAACATCCACAACCTCCCTGGGCAACCTGTGTCAGTCTCTCCCCACCCTCACTCTCAATAGTTTCTTCCTCATCTTCAGTCTCAGTCTCCTCCCTTCCAGCTCAAAGCTGTTGTCCCTCAGCCTGTCACTCCAAGCCCTTGTCAAATGTCCCTCCCCAATTCTCTTCCATAAAGGATGTTCTGCAGCCCTCTGATCGTCTCTTCTAGACCCTCTTCAGCAGATCCAGGTCCTTCTTGTGCTGAGGGCTCCAGAACTGGACACACTGGTGGGGTCTGAGCAGAGCAGAGGGGCAGAATCCCCTCCCTGGGCTGCTGCTCTCCCTGCTCTGGCTGCAGCCATCACACAGCTGCCCATTGGTCTGCCAGCCACCAATGCTGGCTCCTGGGGAGTTTAGCAGCAACTAACACCCCCAAGGCCTCTCCTCCACACTGCTCTCCAGCCACTCCTCACCCAGACTGGATCTGTGATTGAGATTGCCTGACTCTGATGTAGGACCTTACATGTGGCCTTGCTGAACTTCATTAGGTTAGTTCAGGCCAAACTCTCCAGCCTGTCCAAGTCCTTCTGGGTGGATCCCTTCCCTGCAGTGTCTTAGCTACACCACACAGCTTGGTGTCATCTCCAGACCTGCTGAGGGTGCCTCAATGCCACTGCCCATCTCGCTGACAAAGATGGTGAACAGCACTGGGCACAGTGCAGACCCCTGAGGGACACCACTTGGCACTGCTCTGCATCTGGACACTGAGCGACTGACAACTCTTAGTGCAGCTCTCCATCCAATTCTTTCTCCAGACAGTGGCCACCCCTCAGCTCCATGCTTTTCCAACTTGGTGACCAGGATGCAATGTGGTATAGTGCCAAGCACTTTACACAAGTCCAGGAGCATGCCATCAGGTGCTCTTCCCCTCTCCACTGCTGCTTTAACTCTAGGAGAAAGCCACCATGTCCATCAGGCATGATTTGCCCCTGCTGAAGCCATGCTGGTTGACACCAACCACCTCTGCTTCATTTCCTGTATGCCTTAGCAAGGCCTTCAGGAGGATCTGCTCCATGATCTTGCCAGGCGCAAGGATGAGATTGATAGGATGCCAAAGCTTCCACCTTCCTGTTCCAGCTCCTTGCCAGCACCCAGAAAACTGGCATCCAGCACTGGGGCTGGAGGAACAGCCCAGCCAGGGCTCAGAGGATCTAATCCAGAGTGTTTACCTGTGGAGAGAGGCGCAGAGTGAGCCTGGCACCCATTCCTGCTGGCACCCTCTCTGCTAAGCACGCGCTCTGCCACAGCAGCCTCACAGCACCTTCTGTCTCTACTGCACCCTAACACTCAGCACCAGGCACATTCCAGTAGGTCCAAACGTAAATGCTAGGTGCCACTGCAGAGGGGTGGAACTCAGAAGCATTTCCAGGATATCCTAGGTGGTCTCCCTCTGTTCCCAAACTGAACATTCAGTTGCAATTAGCAGCTCAACCCCAGCTTGAAGAAGCAGAAAGCCCCAGGCAGGTTTTCACAGAGTTTGTGCTGTGCTCAGGTTTCAGTCTCATTTTTTTCAAACCTTTCACAATCACAGGAAGTAGGAAGGGTCAGCTTGGATCCAGCACTTCCTGACATAACCCATCCCTGCTGTGTTTCCCACAGCCCTTCCTCAAAGTGCGAGCAGCTCGGCTCGGTCACTGGCTCTATCCCAGGGACATCACTGCTGGGCAGCACAGTAAGGACACTCCCAGATCCGCAGCCCTCTGCCGGCAGCTGCCCGCACCACTGGAGCAGGGGCTCACCGCGGCGCTCTGGCTCTGCAGCATGCGTTTGGTCTTGCCTTTTTCCAATAATGTGCTTCTGATGACTTCCGTCAGTCCTCAAGAGGATTTGTTCCGTAACTTCCCCAGGAACTGAAGTGAGGCTAATAAGCCTAGAAGTACCTGGGTCCTCCTCGAAACCCTTCTTAAGGATAGAGGACGACACTTAGTTTTCTTCCCTCAGGGATGTCTCCTGGTCCCCGTGACTTCTCACAGATTATGGAGAGCAGCATTGCAACATCAGCCAGCTCCTTTGGGTGGGCAGCATCTGGGCTCATCGATTCATACAAGTCAAGCTCCTGCAACAGTTTACAGACCAACTCTCCCTTCACTGAAGTAGAGTCTATGTCTCCATCAACATGCACTTGTGTTCCCAAGGGACACAAGAGAGTTTGTAAAGACAGACAGGAAGAAGGTGTTGAGGACCTCTGCCTTTTCAGCATTGTTGGTGAGTAATGCACCTCTTTTGTTCAGTGATGGCCCTAGAGTCTCTCTTTCTGCTTGCTGTTAATGTATTTGAAGCTTTTGAAGCTTTCTTGAAGCTTTTGACATCTTTGGTAAGTTCCTGTTCAAGCTGAGGTTTTGCTTTCCTAACTGCATCTCTGCAGATTCTGGTAATCCCCCTGTAGTCTTCAAGAGGTGATATTCCACTTTTCCATCTCTGGCACATTTCCATTTTGGTTCTGAGCAGACCCAGGAGCTCAGAGTTAAGCCAAGGAGGGCTCTTGTTCTGCCTACTTCCCTTGCCTATAGTGGCAATGAACTGGTGTTGTGGATTTAGGAGATTGTTCTTGATAAACTGCCAGCATTCACTAGCTACTTTGACCTCCATGGAATTTCCCATGGGATCCCCTCCAGCTGAGCCCTGAGTACACTGAAGTTTGCTCTTCTAAAATCTAAACCCTTTGTTTTGAACATAGAATCATAGAATGATAAGGTTGGAAGGGACCTCAGAGATCATCTAGTTCCAACCCCCTGCCATAGGCAGGGACACATCCCACCAGTACAGGTCACTCAAGGCCTCGTCCAACCTGGCCTTGAGCACCTTCAGGGAGGGAGCAGCCACAACCTCCCTGGGCAACCTGTGCCAGTGTCTCACCACCCTCACTGCAAACAACTTCCTCCTAACATCCACTTTCAATCTCCCCTCTGCCACTTCAAACCCATTGCCCCTTGTCCTGGCATTGCAAGNGTCATCTGCAAACTTGCTGAGGGTGCACTGATTCCTCTGTCCATGTCACTGACAAAGATGTTAAACAGCATGCCATCCTAAACTCTGCAACCTCATGGTCAGTGCAGACAAGGCTGTCACTGAAGTATTACAAAGCAGGTCTCTTGGCTAGTGAGCAGGAAGTCCAGCAGCACCTCCTTCCTGGTTGGCACACCTAACTTCTTTATGAGAAAGAAGTTCTCTTGGGCATTGCACACACCTGATGGATGAACTGCTGTGTAATTTTTCCAGTAAATGTCTGGGTAGTTACAGTCTCCTGTAAGAACCAGGTCTTGTTAACCTGAAGCTTGCTTAAGAATTGTCTCATGGTTGTGTTATCTTGGAGTAACAGTAAGGACTCCTTTGGAGATGACCTGTCTGGTCTTTTTTGTTGTTGTTGTTGCTCTAAAATCTCAATTTTACTGAGAAACCATATTTGACTGGGACTTTTATTGACTGAGCTTTTCTATTTTAAGCAGGTTCTAAATAAAGTTCTGTATTTCAAGTATCACATCTGCTGGAGTCTCTCACAGTTTCAGATCCCCTTAGGCAGAGCTGAAGTTCCTGCTAGTTTTCCTGATGGTGCTTGCAGGACCTGGAATAACAACTTTACTTCTCCAGTCCTGGTTAGTAGCAGAAAGATTGGAGGCTCCTTGGAGTGTGCTGGAGTGAACATCGCTTGAGTAGTTATTTTTTCTTTTGTTTTCCCTCTGACAAGTGGATGAAACATGAGGGTACTAGTGTGAGAATGGGGCTGGCCTGCCATCACATGTCTTTCTGTGTGTTTTAAAATTACTAAAACACTGTTTATTAATGATGCTAATTGCCTCTGTTGTTGGGGTACGGGCAGCACAGAACGAGTGACCGGTAGTAACCGATCCATAAGGATGAGCAGGGATGAGGAGACGAATGTGAGATAAGAAAGTACAGTGTCAAGAAAAACAACTTTGAGGAAGCTGGCAGCAGAAAAATAAAGGATGGCAAAAAAGTAAGCCAAAAATGTAGACCAAATAGTTTTGTGCTTCGGGCTCATGGACAGCGCATGCTGGACACCTGCAACCTATCGGATAGATGCCTGGGGCCCATCGACCGTGTGTGCTGGACACCTGCGACCTATCGGATAGATGCCTGGGGCCCATCGACCGTGTGTGCTGGACACCTGCGACCTATCGGATAGATGCCTGGGGCCCATCGACCGTGTGTGCTGGACACCTGCGACCTATCGGATAGATGCCTGGGGCCCATCGACCGTGTGTGCTGGACACCTGCGACCTATCGGATAGATGCTTGGGGCACATGGACAGTGTGTGCTGGACACCTGTGACCTATCAGGTAGATGCTTGGGGCGCATGGACAGCACGTGCTGGACCCCTGCAATCTATCAGCTGAGGCCACACCACTTGCCTGCCTGACAACATTCTATAAAATGTAGCCTTCTGATGGAATAAAGTGTTCAACTTTATCACCATATTGGTGTGTCTGTGTGGTTCCAGTCCCTGTATGATGAGGAAGACCTCGGCACTCTGTCACTATTCTCTCAGCAGATTGGCTGTACACTTGGTTGATTTCTTTTCTTTAAAGTGTTTCCTAAGAGCTTATACGTTCCAGCATCTTCAGAGAAGTGCTTGTGTGATACCTAACTTTGACTCTTCACTGCAAGGCTTCTCTCTGGTGCTGGATATCCCCTCCCTGCCCCATCCTGCTCTGTGGATGCCTCATTGGAAGAACCAGGCTCATCTGCTGGTGCTTGGCTGAAGGAGTTCAGGGTTCTGAGGCACTTAAGATCTTCCTGTTACCAACTTGCTTTGAGGTCAGAAGCATATTTTCTCAGCTCTAAACATTCCATTAGTCTAGTTGAGAGGAGTCCTTGCCCATGCCAGGGAGGTTGGAGTAGATCATCTCTAAGGTCCCTTCCAACCTATGATTTTGACCCCAAAGGTTTTGCCAGGACTTTCAACAGTTAACAGTCGACTTCAATACTTTCAAAGTTCTCTTTAATGCAAAGTGCAACTCCACCACCTCTTCTACCCTACCTGTCTTTACAAAATAGCCTATAGCTGTCTACCATAATCCTTCAGTGGTGTGAGTTGTCCCACCAAATTTTGGTTATTCCTATGACATCATAACTTCCTGACTGGGCACAGAGCTCCAGTTCCTCACTTGTTTCCAAGATTGTGTGTTAGTAACACACATGCTTCCAGCAGCTGGGTTTTGTTTCTCATTTAGGGAGACAGCTGAGGCACATTTTACACTACTCTGGTTGGCCTGGTTAATTCCCCAACTGGTTGTAGTGATAATGATGGTTTGAACATTGTCATTTTGGATCCCTCCTGCCAGATCTTTCAATTTAAAGCCCAACTCACCAGGTTGGCCAACTTGCTGTCAAAGATTCCCCTGCCTCTTTTAGGCAAGTGGATTCCATCCCTTCCTAGCAGGTTGTAGTCCTCATAGAAGGTCCTGTTATCCAAAGCCAAACCCCACAAGACAACACCAGCCACGCAGCCAGAAGTTGATCTGCATCACGTTGTCTATTTCTGTCTGCCCACAATTCTTGAACTGGTAATGACAAAATCACAGCATGTTAGGGGTTGGAAGGGATCTCTGCCAAAGCAGGATCACCTAGGGCAGGTCACACAGGAACACATGCAGGTGGGTTTTGAAAGTCTCCAGAGAAGGAGCCTCCACCTCTCTGGGCAGCCTGGTCCAGGTCTCTGTGACCCTAACTGTAAAGAGGTATCTCCTCATGTTGAGATGGAACCTTCCGTGTTCCAGCTTGTACTCATTGTTCCTCATTCTACCACTGGGCACCTCCAAAAAGAGACCATCACCTTCATCCTGTCACACACCCATCAGATATTTATAGATATAATATGGAAGAAAATATTATTTGAGCACCAAGACTCTTCACTTCCTCCTTATAGTCTCCCTTGATTCTGCTCGAGTTTGGGCTTACAGTGCTGTTCATGCCAATGTGAAAGAGTAATAGCAGATAGCAGTCCATGCTCTTGACACATTCTGACACCCTCTCTGGAACCCTCACCATCACAGATCTTAGCACCAGGAAGGCAGCATGCCCAACATGACTCTTCAGGTCAGCAGACAGGCCCTTCAGTGCCCCTTAATAGGGAGTCTCCCACTGCAAGCATGCATCATTTCTTTTTGTGATATCCACCACCTGCTGTTGGTTCAGCTGCACTTTGTGGGCCTTGCTCCTGTGTGTCTACTGTAGTTACTGTTTCCTCTAACTCAGCCATCTGATATAACAGGTCACCCACCTGTGCACACCTTGTGCAAGTACTTACCTTTCCCCCAGGAGAGGTCTTTGGGCAGTCACTGCAGACTAAAATTTCCTCTGTTACCAGGTCTGGGAGGATACATCAGACATCACTGGGAAGTTTTGCTGAAGAAGCAGTGGGCTTACTCCTGAGGCAAGTACCCACCACTTTGGCTAAAGCTAAACTAGCTGATATCAAAGCTTCTGCACTCTCCTTACAACCCATGCCTATTTGAACTACAAGGGATGACAACCACCAATGGGACTCACCTGTCCAACAGGCAGAGCTGCTGCTCCTCCCCACACACTCTCCCATGTGCCCTGCTCCCAGCACTGCTGAGCACTGCCTGCATGTGTTGCTCTTCAGAAGGTGCTGTGGTTAGAAGTCCCACAGTCACTCTGCAAGAGCTGTCAGCTTCTGTCACTTCTCCCTGCTCCTTTTTGGGTTACCCTGGCTCCAGGAACCCCCAGTCCACCTCAGACTAGCATGAAGTCACAGCACTTACCATTACTGTTGCTGCTGCCATTGTTGTTCATGGACTAGGGTGGCACTTGGGGATCAGAGTTGGGTTGGGTCAGTAGGCACTGGGTTGCAGCTGACCTCTCCTACTCCTGGTCTCTGTCAGAGATGGAGAAAGAGTGAAACGGAAAACTGGACACAGTGCAAACTGTGAAACCTGCCTGGGGCCTTCTGATTCTTAAAGCTGGATTTGATTGCTGCATGGTCCAGGCAGATGACAGTAACACAGGTGGTGAACTAAAACCAAGTGTCTGCAAATTGATTTGAGGATTGGTGAAATAGAGAAGAAATGGGAATCTCTCAGGCATCCAAGAAGAAATCTTCCAAGTCCTTGGAAAATTAAGCAAGCTGGTTCAAAAGATTCAGCAATCAGAGAAGGTCAGTGTCACAAGCAGGCCTCACACTCTGCTCAGTGGTCCTCAGTGACAGGACAATAAGTAATGTGCATAAATATGGACACAGGAAGTTCCATCTAAACATGAGAAGGAACTCCTTGACTTTGAGGGTGCCAGAGCACTGGAGCAGGCTGCCCAGAGAGGTGGTGGAGTCTCTGTCTCTGGAAACTTTCAAGCCCCATCTAGAGACATTCCTGCATGACTTGACCTAGGTGATCCTGCTTTGGCAGGGAGTTTGGACTCAATAATCTTCAGATGTCCCTTCCAACCCCTATTATCCTGTGTTCTGTGAATTCTTTGAAGATGGGAGTTAACTTCCTGCAGATATTTCAGTGCCAGAGTACTCCTCATGAAGGCAAACTGGAGAATAATCCAGAATGGTGCTGTTCAGACACCAGTGGAATTAACAGTGAGAATTTTTGAGAATAAACCTGGGGGGAAAAAAAAAAAAAAAAGGTTTGTATTTTTGTATTATAGGAGATCATGGAGATCATTACCAGAGGAAAACTGCAACTGAATCCAAAACAGCCAGTATTTCTAACTCTGTCCAAGACTGGAGAGCTGGTACTTACACCAATCAAGCTGGCATTACAGAAGAGGAGATAAAAGAAAGAGATGGAGAAGATAAGGACTGGCACAGGAAATCTAGCCAGGACTGGAGAATGGATTGCAGATTAGGTGCAACATAGTCTGATAGAAGATAGAATATATGGAACCAAACCAGGTCAAGGGAGGTTCTCCACTTCTACTCTGCCCTGGTGAGACCACAGCTGGAGTATTATGTGCAGTTCTGGGCTTCCCAGTTCAATAGGGACAGGGATGTACCAGTGTCCAACAGAGGCTGTAAGGATGGTGACGGGATTGGAACATCTGTCTGATAAGGAAAGGCTGAGAGACCTGGGACTCTCCTGAGAGTCTGGAGAATAAAAGGCTGAAAGGAGATGTTATCAATGCCTCTAAATATCTGAGGGGTGGGTATCGAGACAGGGCCAGGTTCTTTTCAGTGGTGCCCTGTGACATGACAAGGGGCAACAGACACAAACTGGAACCCAGGAAGTTCCACCTCAACATGAGGAAAAACTTCTTTACTGTGAGGGTGCTGAAGCCCTGGAGCAGGCTGCCCAGAGAGGTTGTGGAGTTTCCTTCTCTGGAGGCTTTCAAGCCCCATCTAGGTGCATTCCTGTGTGACCTGCCCTAGGTGATCCTGTTTGACAGGGGCATTGGACTTGATCGCTAGAGGTCACTTCCAACTCCTACCATTCTATGATCCCAAGATAATCTACAGTGTATTATAACATGATGTAATGTACTGTAGAGTATATAATGTGTAGCATAGAGTATGTAGCATATACTATAGAGAATGTATAGTGGATACTAATAAATGGCTTATGTAGGAAATAATATAATTTACTGTAATACATAATATATAGAATATAGAATAGAAAATATAGAATAGAATAGAATAGAATAGAATAGAATAGAATAGAATAGAATAGGAATAGAATAGAATAAGAGAATCAGAGAATGGTTTGGGTCGGAAGGGACTTTAAAGATCACCTAGTTCCAATCCACATGCCATGGGCACAAGCACCTTCCACTAGACCAGGCTGCTCAAGGCTTGGCCTTGAAGACCTCCGGGGAAGGCACATCCACAACTTCCATGGACAACCTGTTCCAGTGCCTCACCACTCTCACTGGAAAGAATTTCTTCCTAATCTCCGGATTATTTTAATATTGTATTATTATATTAAGGTATCTAATAGAATATGATTTACTATAAATGAATGTGCTGTAATGTCTGGATGTACAGCTCCATACCCAGCTCTGGTGGATGACCCCTGAGCTATGTGACACACACCACAAAATCGCATCCCAGCCACTACCACTGCTATCCGCAATACATCCCCCCTGCCCCTATTTAAACTGCTGGCACCCCAACTTGGATGTGTGTGTGCAGGGCTGGGGACCTCTTTTGGACCCTGATGTCTCCCCGAAGCCCTCTTCCCTCCCCCGAGTCCGAGGAGCGTGGGGCACTTCAGGGCGGTGCCGTTGTGTGTCGTCGCCGTCCACCCCCCCGCACGACGCTGACATCAGTCCCAGCATCCCGCATCCTCCCGCCGCCATGGCCGCCAGCCCGGCCTACGGGGAGGAGAAGGGGGGGTCCTCCAGCCTCGGGGAGCCCGAGTACGGCCACGACCCCGCCAGCGGGGGCATCTTCTCCTCCGACTATAAAAGGTGGGGACAATGGGCTTGGGGGGGGGGGGGGGCGGGGCGGACACAGGGGACAAGGGACCGAGGCCGCCCGAGTGGCTGCTGCTGGGGACGCGGTACCTGACTGCTGGGGGCTGGGCACGGTACTCGAGTGAGGAAGGGATGGGGATGGGATGAAGACGGCAATGAGAATGAGATGAAGATGAGGATGGGAATGAAGATGAGGCTGAAGATGGAGACAAGGGACATGCTCATGACACCATCACTGCAGGTTGTAAGAGCCAGGGAAGGTTTGGGGGGAAAACCACAAGGATTTAGACACGGTGAGGTGCAGAGATTCCCACTGCACACACACACACACCCATCCCTGGGCTGGGGACAGCTTGCGAACAGTGTACCCAGCCTGGGCTCTGCTAGCTTTTGCAGGGGTCCCTGGGTGACAGCACCCCCACACTAAGGTCCCCATTAAATGGGAGGGTGCTGAGAAATGTCAGCCCTGTGCGAAGCAGGCTGCTGTGGGGTGAGCACAAGGACACAGAGTAAAGTGGGAAGGGTGTCCTGGAGCTGCAGAAACATAGGAGTCCCGTTGTCTCCCCAGCCCTGGCAGCATCCCCCACTATGGTTGTGCCCCCTGACCTGCTGGCAGTGTCCTCCCATCCCTGACTTGCTAACATTGTCACACATTCAGGCATTGTCTCCATTCCTGGACACCTCTTAATGCCACAGCAGTGTTCCCCTGGCTGTCAGTGTCACCCCCACTTGGCCCTGGCAGTATCCCTCAGTCTGGCATGTCCCCTCAGCCCTGATTCCCTGTGCCTGCCACTCTACCACTGTCCCCCAACCCTGTGTCTCGGACAGTGTCCCCCAGAGTCTATCAAGGACACTCAGTTGTGACCTGCTGGTAGTGTTTCCATCTCACAGTGTGTACCTGGTTCCATGAGCCCCTGGCATTGTCCCCCAGTTTCAACAGTTCCCACCATCTCTGAGCCCTTGGCAATGACCTCCAGTTTGGCAGTGTCCCCTCCCTCTGGATGTGCCCCCCATCCTGACATGCTGGCAATGTCCCCAGTATGGCAGCATCCCCCATCCTTGACTAACTGGCAATGTCCCCCAGTGCAGCAATGTCCCCCCCATTCCTGCCCCTCTGACAGTGTCCCCCAGTCTGGTACAGCACTCCAGTCCTCACCTACTGGCAGTACTCCTGTGGCAGAATGTGTCCCATTATCCTTGCCCCTGCAGGCAGTATCCCCTCTTTCTGACCGCCCCCCAGCAGCATCCCCTACTCTGTCAGTGTCCTTCATGCATGACCCACTGGCAATGTCCCCATTGTACAGTGTCCCCCCGTTCCATGAGTTTCTGTCACTGTCCTCCAGTTTGCTGGGTCCTCCTATCTCTGACCCTCTGGCTGTGTCCCCCTTGTCCCTTCAGCCCTGACCTGCCATCAGTATCCCCCTGCCTTGCCCAAATAGCACCGTCTCCCAGCATGGCAGTGTCCTTCAGCCCTGACCACCCTGGTTGTGTCCCCCAGTCTGGCCAGATCCTCCCAGTGATCTGCCATCAGTGTCCCTGACTCCAGCCATGCTACTCCATCCCTGACCCCCCAGGCAGTGTCCCCATCACCTCCATGCTGCCCTTCACTGAGGCCTGTCCCCTTGTGGTCACACCAGATCTGCCACTGTCCCCATGAGCTCTGCAGGATATATGGGGCAAGAAAAATTACCTTTATGTGCCAACCCGCCACCCAAGTGGGACACCCATACATGTCACGTCCTGCCACCCCACCCATCAGAAAGGACACAAACATATATACCCTAGATGTGACCCCAGAACCCAGGTGGGTGTCTCATCATGACAAGGGGTCCTTGGCCAGTACTAAACCACTCAAACCACCCGAGGAAGATGCCCTTTGCAACATACCCAAGCCTTAGCTGCAGGATGTGTGGCATCTGGGAGGTGACCCTCAGGGGTGGCCTCACCTACTAGGAAGGGCGTCATGATGCTGGCTGCAACCCAATCCTAACACCAGCATCAGGTTTCAGCTGGTGGTGCTGGGAGGAGAAGCAGGGCCACAGCCCTGCCACTGTCCCCAAGGCCACCCCTGGCCAAAGCCATGCTGTCCCTACCACCCGTGCAGAAGCTGCTGCGGCAGCTACCAGCAGGGTCAGCTGGACGGCCAAAATCACCAGTGAGTGGTGACACAGCTGAGGAGGTGACAAGCCCAGTGCTGGCCACCGAGGCTGGACAACCTGCGTGCTACAGCGCCCTGCGAGCCGATGAGCTGCGGCCACTTGCCAATCCCGAGCCTGGGGTGGCCACTGGCACCGAGCCACCACCACGGTAAGACCCCCCCAATGAGCCCCCAGGAGCCTTCCGCAAAGGTGGCTCTGGCCATCCTTAGTCCCAAGGGTACCACCTCCAGCTGCTGCGGACCTTGCAGGTCCCCTGGTTTGGTGGGGACAGATGAGCCTTAGAAAAGTGAACAATGGTAACAACCAGCTGGTGGCACTGTTTCAGCCCAGAGAAGGGACTGAGGAAGGGCTCTGCATCTGGGTGCACTGGCACATCCATGACTCTGCCCATGAGGGAACAAGGGACATCCATCCAAGCTGAGCTGCTGACCAGGATGGAACTGGTGATGAGCACCTGTTCCCTGTGAAGTGATCTGGGAACGTCCTAGGGTGACAACCACAGCCAAACTGGGATGGGGTCGTTGTTCCAGCACCCGGGATGAGGACAGAGCTGGGTGCCAGCGCCACTCTGGTGCCTCCATCTCCTCTTTCACCTGGTTGTAACCGAAGTCCTGTCCCCATAAATATTGCATGGCAAAGTGTAAGTTGCCAGCCTGATGGTGGCCTGGGTACCAAAACAAGGACTAAAAATGGCAAAAAACATGTAGAAAAGGCTAAAAATGGCTAGAAATGTGATGGTTTTTACCTCTGGCATAGGCATGATGACCTTAAGGAGATGCTTGATAGCAACAAGGATTCGCTCAAGCTGGAGGCCATGAAGAGAATTGTGGCGGTGGGTGTTGTTGTCACTGGGGAGTCCACTGGCAGTGCCAAGCTGTGCTGTGCTGTGCTGTGCTGTGTTGTGCTGTGCTGTGCTGTGCTGTGCCAGCTAACTGGTGTCACACCAGTGGTTCCTTACTCCCCAGATGATCGCCCGGGGTAAAAATGCCTCCGACCTCTTTCCAGCTGTGGTGAAAAACGTTGCCTGTAAAAACATTGAGGTGAGGAGGGTTAGGGTGGGTGTCCCAAGAGTCTAGCACCTTCCCTGCAGGAGGGTTTTGGGGACGGGATGGGTTACAGAGGGGCAGCTTCACTCCACAGGTGAAGAAGCTGGTCTATGTCTACCTGGTGCGCTACGCAGAGGAGCAGCAGGATCTGGCCCTGCTCTCCATCTCCACCTTCCAGCGAGGACTCAAGGTGGGCTGGTTTGGGATCCCTTCCAAGTCTGGGGAGGCAGAGAGCTCCCCACAGCTGTGCTGCAGCCACCCCACCACATGTCCCTACAGGACCCCAACCAGCTGATCCGTGCCAGTGCTCTGCGCGTCCTCTCCAGCATCCGTGTGCCCATCATCGTGCCCATCATGATGCTGGCCATCAAGGAGGCTGCCTCAGACATGTCCCCTTATGTGCGCAAGACGGCCGCCCATGCTATCCCCAAGCTCTACAGGTAACAGCTGCTAAATTTTGGGGGTACCAAAGAGGATCTAGGGCTGGGGTCTCAGTTGCTGGTGCAGGCAGGAACAGGCAGGGATGGGAGGAGTTGGCTCCAGCCACATCTGCCCTGCTCTTCCCTCACAGCCTGGACTCAGACCAGAAGGACCAGCTCATCGAAGTGATTGAGAAGCTGCTGGCAGACAAGACCACAGTGAGTGGGGTGTTGCATCCCCCCTGCTACTAAATCTGGAGTCATCATCATCCTCATTGACCTGGTGGCATTCCACACCAAACTGGTGTCCTCATAGGAATGCAGTCATCCATGCAAAACAGGCAATCTCATGGAGGTGTCGTTGTCCCCATTGACCCAACAGCTGCACAGGGATGCAGCCATCCCCAGAGCCAGCATCTTCATGGGGATGTCACTGTCCCCATCAAGGCAGTATCCTTACAGGGATTCCATCATCCCCACTGATCCAGCATCCTCATAAGGATGCAGCTGTCCTCACTAAACAGGCATTCAGGAACACACCTGTCCCTGCAGAGCTGGTGTCCTTGTAGGGATGCTGCTGTCCCCACCTGACCAACACCCTCATGGGCATCCCTCTGTCTCCTGTAAGCCTGCATCTCCATGAGGAAGCCACCACCTACACCAAACCAGCATCCTCATGGGGATGCTGCCATGTCCACCAAGCCAGCATTACAATGAAGATGCCACCACCCTGGAGAGTCATCCCAGCCTTTTCCTCCCCAGTTGGTGGCTGGCAGTGTGGTGATGGCATTTGAGGAGGTCTGTCCTGAGCGCATTGACCTCATCCACAAGAACTACCGCAAGCTCTGCAACCTGCTCATTGACGTGGAGGAGTGGGGGCAAGTGGTCATCATCAACATGCTGACACGCTATGCACGCACCCAGTTCCTCAGCCCCAACCAGAACGTGAGTGTGGGAGCCTCAGAGTGCCAGGGAGGTGGGGCAAAGAAGGGTGCAGCTGGGGAGATGCAAGTTGTCCCACCTGCTGGTAGGAGTCCTTGCTGGAGGAGAACACCGAGAAGGCTTTCTATGGCTCTGAGGAGGAGGACACCAAGGATGCCAAGGCAGAAGCAGCCTCACTGGCCAAGCGCAAACCTTATGTCATGGACCCCGACCACCGCCTGCTCCTGCGCAACACCAAACCCCTGCTGCAGAGCCGCAATGCTGCGGTGAGGCCTTGCCCCAGCCCCATCCATCCCAGCAGTCTGGGCTCATGATATCCCCACTGGCCAAGGAGCCACCAGGGTGTTTGAGGGTCAAGTTTCTTCTTGGTGCTAGCAGCTGAGACTCTGAGGGACACAGACTTTCTTAGGTCATCCCTGTGCCCATTAGGTGACTCTCAGATGTGTTCCCACAGGTGGTGATGGCAGTGGCGCAGCTATACTTCCACCTGGCACCCAAAGCAGAGGTCGGCGTCATCGCCAAGGCACTGGTGCGGCTCCTGCGGAGTCACAGGTCTGTAGCACCCTGGTTGTGGTTTCCCACCCCACCACTGCAGTTGGTGGGAACCATAGGGAACTCCAAGACCCGTGAGAGACCCCTGCAGGGCACATTGAGTTAGGGACAAAAAAAGGGCTTTATTGGCCCGGCCCAGCCCAGCCCAGTCATGGGATGGCAACGTCATGATGGTACCAGCCTGGTGGTGGGTGAATTCTACCTCGTTTTCACAGGATCTTGCTGAGGGGGTCTGGACCTGCCCCACCCTGCCCCACCCTGCTGATAGTGATCCCCTCTTTGTTCCCACAGCGAGGTGCAGTATGTTGTGCTGCAGAACGTGGCCACCATGTCCATCAAACGGCGGGTGAGTCTTGAACTCAGTGTGGAGGGTATTGGTCCTGTTGACTCTTGAGCAGAATGAGATGAGCCAGCAGCATCACCAGGGCCACCAAGGCAGGGACAGGGTTGACACTAACACCACTGGCTCTGCATGCAGGGGATGTTTGAACCCTACCTGAAGAGCTTCTACATCCGCTCCACAGACCCCACACAGATCAAGATCCTCAAGGTGAGCTGGAAACATTCAACGGGACCCACCATTGGTGGCTTTGGGGCTTCAAGGAGCCTGTGGGGCAGATGTCCTCCATGCCCTGGGGACAAGGGAACAGCAAGGACCCCATGTCCTGGCACCATACCTCCAATGCTGCCCATTTCTTCCTCTTTATCACAGCTGGAGGTCCTCACCAACCTGGCCAATGAGACCAACATCTCCACCATCCTGCGTGAGTTCCAGGTATGCTGTGGCCATACTGAGGCCACCAGGATGCCACCTTGGCATGGCTCTGGGTGCCAAAACACCATCATGGAGGGAACACAAGAGAGTTCCACCAGGATGAGTGGTCTGAGGCCACGCCAAACACAGTGGGTGGCTCCAAAGAGCCCCAGTGTGTGATCACCACTGGCATGTGGGTGACATATTGTATGTCCCCTCCCATGCCTGCCTAGACCTACATCCGCAGCATGGACAAGGACTTTGTGGCAGCCACCATCCAAGCCATCGGGCGCTGTGCTACCAACATTGGGAAGGTGCGGGACACCTGCCTCAATGGCCTGGTCCAGCTCCTCTCCAACCGGGATGGTGAGTGCAGGAGGTGGTGACAAAATGAGGGCTCCTTTGGGGAGGACCCTGTTTGAGGTCTGGTCTTTGCCTGCAGAGCTGGTGGTGGCTGAATCTGTGGTGGTCATCAAAAAGCTGCTGCAGATGCAGCCAGCCCAGCACAGCGAGATCATCAAGCACATGGCCAAGCTCACTGACAACATCCAGGTGGGTGGATGCTGTACAGCCCACAGGTCCAGAGGGGTGGCAGTGATGCCACATGCCTGGGGGACGTTTTGCAGGTACCAATGGCGCGAGCCAGCATCTTGTGGCTCATTGGTGAGTACTGCGAGCACGTGCCCAAGATCGCACCTGATGTGCTGCGCAAGATGGCCAAGTCCTTTACAAACGAGGAGGACATCGTCAAGTTGCAGGTCATCAACCTGGCAGCTAAGCTCTACCTAACCAACTCCAAGCAGGTACCAGGGATGCAGCCCACCAGCCATGCCTCAGTTTCCCTACTGGGAAGGGAGAGGCTGGCCCTGAGCACATTCTCTGACACAGAGCAAGCTCCTGACCCAGTATGTCCTCAACCTGGCCAAGTACGATCAGAATTATGACATCCGCGACCGGGCTCGTTTCATCCGCCAGCTCATTGTGCCCACTGAGAAGAGTGGAGCCCTCAACAAGTATGCCAAGAAGCTCTTCCTGGCACAAAAACCTGCTCCCATCTTGGAGTCTTCCTTCAAAGGTACCCACTCATGGTCACAGAGCATGGGGACATGGGGCCAGCTGTCACCACAGTGCTGCATGGCTGTCCCCGAGTTGCTGCCACCTCTCATCCTGCTGTAGATCGGGACCATTTCCAACTGGGATCCCTGTCCCACCTGCTCAATGCCAAGGCTGTGGGGTACCAGGAGCTGCCCGACTGGCCAGATGAGGCACCTGACCCGTCTGTGAGAAATGTGGAGGTGTGTGGAGCACCCTGGGGTGCATGGGTGCATGGTTGGGGGGTGCAATATGAGGCCATCATTTTGAGATCTTGGAAGAGCCACATAAGGTGCCCAGGTGCTGCTCAACAATGCCATGTCCCCCCTCTGGTGCCCGCATACCTGCATGGGGACAGAAGGGACGCAAGGGCTGCTGTTTGGGCCCCACACCCATGGAAGCCAGCCCTGCTCCATCAACCCTGTGCTGACAGGTTCCTGAGTGGACCAAGTGTACCAGCCGGGAGAAGAGGAAGGAGAAAGTGGAGAAACCTTTCTACTCTGACTCAGAAGGAGAGTCAGGGCCCACGGAGTCAGCAGACAGTGGTGAGGACCCAGTGGCATGGCAGGGCATGCATCAGGGGTCACTGTGGCAGGGCGTTGGGCAGACGTCTTTGTGACACAGACACCAGGCAGGTGCCAGCAAGGTGACGCATGGAGCAGAAGCCACCATGATGAGGCATCAGGCAAGAGATGCTATGGTGGGGCATGAGGCAGGAGCCAGCACAGTGGAGCATAGGACAAGTACCGTCATGGTAGGGCATGGGGCAGGTGCAACCATGATGGAGCATGAGGCAGAAGCCATCACAGTGGGGCATCAGGTAGGTGCCACGGTGGTGGAGCATGGAGCAGGGGACACTGCAGTGGAGACATCCATCAGGGTGGGGCATGGTGAGGGGACATGGAGAGATGTGACAAGAGGCTGCTGGACATTGTGGGATGCAGAGGGAGAATGGGAGGACATGGCAGGATGCAAAAGGACTGAGCTGTGTCCCCCACAGAGCCTGAGTCTATCAGCGAGGAGAGCGACAGCTCCAGCAGCTCCAGCAGCTCCAGCTCTGGCAGTGAGGAGGAAGAAGAGGAAGAGGAAGAGGAGGAAGGCGGCAGTGGGGACCTATCAGAGGACAAGGAGGAGGAGGAGGAGGAGAAGAGGCCAAAAAGGAAGGAAAAGGAAGGCTCTCGGAAAACAGCGCCAGGGAGATTGGGCAGGTACCTCCTGGGAAGGCCAAGTGCCTCCAGTCAAACCCCAGTTCCCCCCGACCCATGTTCTTCCCACAGCCCCAGCGAGGAAGAGGAGGAGGACGAAGCAACAAAGAAGGCAAAAAAAAAGGCGGCACCGCAGAGGAGAAAAGGCCATGCTGAGACCTCCTCAGAGGAGGCCAGTGCCTCTGAGAGCAGCACCTCAGGCTCTGACTCAGGCTCTGAAGCAGAGGCCAAGCGGAAGAAAGTGGTGAGGGCTAGGCTGGGCCAGGCTGGGGGACAGTGTGGGGACCCCCAGACCCCTTATTCATACTAGCCCCATCTCTCTGCCACCCCACAGTCCCGCAGCAGCAAGGCCGGCCCCAAGGAGGTCTCTCTGCTTGACCTGGATGACTGTGAGTGGCTCCCTGGGGTGCACAGGGTTACAGCCATGGTGGCACTCAGGAAACTTGAGGCACAGGCATCTGCCCTGGTCGGGTCAGCCTTGTCGGTCCTTTGTGAGCTGCCGAGATGGGAAGGGACCTGCTGGGGTGAGCAGTCCTTTTTCCCAAGGACAGCTGTGACAGCAGGGCTGTACCTGTTGGAGCTGTGCCCATGGGGCTGTCCCCATGGGATTGTGCCTACAGGATTGTTGCCATGCAAGTATGCCAGCCTAGCTGTCTTCACGGGGCTAAGCTAACAGTGCTGTTCCTACAGGGCTGTGGCTCATCAGAGCTGTTAACCCTTTCCTCCCCCTACCCTGCAGTTACCCCGCCCCCTCCTCAGCCTGCCCCCTCCAGCAGCTTGGTCTCCACCAGCCTGGTGACTGACCTGGAGGGCCTCATGCTCACGGACACCTCCCTGGCACCTGCTGTAAGTGTCCCCCACACCCTTACCAGTGGCTCCCTACTACTCACAGCAGGTGAGCAGCCCACACCTGTCCCTTGTCCCCTGGTCTTTCCCAGCTGTTGAGCCCAGCGCTGGGTGCAGTGAGGACCTACGAGCTGCTGCATCGCATGGCAGGCGAGGGGCTGGCTGTTGAGTACTGCTTCAGCCGACGACCCTTCCCGGGGGACCCCCACATGGTGGCTGTCCAGATCCAGATCTCCAACAACACTGACACCGAGGTGAAGAACCTGCGGGTCAGCGAGCCCAAGCCGCTCTCTGGCATGAGGATCCAGGAGTTCCCCGAGATCGGTACAGCACAGCATGGCACAGGCAGGATGCTGTGGTGGGAGGGGGGCAGACAAGAGGACAGGGGTTGGCTGGTGAAAGGGACGTGGGATGCAGTATCAAGCCCTGTGGTTTCAGAGCGTCTGGCACCTGGGGACACGGCTAGCGTGGTGATGGGCATCGACTTCTGTGACTCCACCCAGGCGGCCAACTTCCAGCTGTGGTGAGCATCCAGCACTGGGCAGGGCAGGTGATGTCCCAAGTGATGAGGACAGTGGGGCAGAGCACAGGGGCTCCAGAGGATAGGGAAAGTGGGATGAGCACCAACATCCTTCCAAGGGGCATAGAGTATCAGAGAACAGGTGACAGCCAGACAGGGCATGGGGTACTCCAGGGGACAGAAGGACAGGGTATGAGGAGCCTCGAGGGACAGCAGGACAGAGTGTGGGGAGCTCCATGGGACACCAGGACAGGGCATGGAGTGTTCCAGGACAGTGGCAACACCCAGACAGGCACCAACATCCTTCCAGTGGACAGAGGATGGCAGGAGAGGACATGGGGTGCCCCTTAGGACAGTAGGGCAGGATCCCTTCTGGGTGTGGGGGACAGCAGGACAGGCACCAGGGTCCCTCCAGGGGACAGGGGAACATTGGAATGGGCATGGGGTGGCTGGGAGCTTCCTGCAGAGAACAAGGAGCTAGCAGCCATCCCCAGGCCAGACTAACAGGTTTCCACTATTTCCAAGGCTTCAGTTTCTCTCTGGCCATGCCCTGCTCAGGGCAGGGCCAGGAAGTGAGACAGGGTGGAGGGACATTTTAAGCATGTGGCCCTCTCACCCACTTGTCTCCCCAGCACCCACACGCGTCACTTCTACGTCTCCATCCAGCCGCCCGTGGGTGAGCTCATGGCCCCTGTCTTCATGAGTGAAAATGAGTTCAAGAAGGAGCAGGGTGAGTGAGGGACAGGGATGGGGACAGGGCGGCACTGAGGCACCCACCGTCCCAGCACCAACTCTCACCCCCAACTTTGTCCCCTCTGCCACCCTGGCTGTGGCCCTAGAGCACCTCGTACACCCCGGTGAGGGTAAGTGGCCCCTAGACTAGCTCTGCTAGAATAGTTCCTTCTTGTCCTGCACCCTGTGGCCTGCAGGTTGAGGTGGTCCACCAAGTCCCCACACAGCAGGGCAGGGTTGTCCCACCTCTGGGGCTCCCAGTGCTGCATACAGTGAGTAACAGGGATGCCCTAGCCCACATCTCCATGCTCCTGGAGCAGCAGAATCCTTGCCCTGGCCCCACGGATGAGGGTCACTGCTGAGCTCTGTGCTTGGTGCCCCATCACTGCCGGTGACAGGTAGAGCCCGCCCCCAGGGCTGCTGCCACTGGGCAGTGAGGTGGAGACAGGCCCAGGAAAGGTTGTGGAAGAAGAATTTCCTGAATCTGTCTCTGCTGGACTGGAAATGAGCAAGCAGGGCAACCTCTTTGGGATGTTGAGAGGTGGTGGCTGGAGGGCCTTGGTTTGGGGACAGCAGGGTGCGTGGCCAGAGATGGGCAGGGGCCTCTGCTGCCTGCTCCAGGGAAGCTGATGGGCATGAGTGAGATCACAGAGAAGCTGACACTGCCTGAGAAATGTTGGAGTGACCACGCCATCGTCCAGCAAGTGACCTCAGCTGCCAATGTGGGCCGTGTGCCCTGTGGTGTCAACAACGAGTACAGGTAGCTGGACCTCTGCACCAGGACCAGGCAGGAACTGCCACCTCTCCAGTCCCCACACAAATCACAGTGGGGATACTCAGGGCTTCCTTTAGGATAAGGAGCCTGTGTGAACCCACATGCTGGCCATGAATGGCAGAAACCTCTCTGGTCCCCACTGGAGCATCCTGGGGAGATGGGAGGATGACATGGGGACAGCTCACTCTAACGCCATTTTTGCTGGTGAGCAGGTTTGCGGCCAAGACAGTGACAAGTGGGAGCCTGGTGCTAATCACCCTGGAGCGACGGGAGGGCACCGCAGCCCAGCTGACCGTCAATAGCGAGAAGATGGTTATTGGCACCATGCTGGTGAAGGACATCATCCAGGCCCTATCACAGTGACAACCCTGTCCCCCCACACACTTTTGTCCTGTATTGCTCCCTCTCTGGTTTCTCTCTCCCTGCCCTGGTTTCTGCCGGGTTATTCCCTGTGCTGGGCTGGATTCACTGGCAAATGGGATGCAGGGTGGTATCCTGCATGGAGGGGCATCAGCAGCTTCAGCCCCCACCTCCTCACCACAGTCTCCCAGTGTAACTCCTATTTATTATGTCCAGGATGTCCCAATAAAGCTCTTCTCAAACCCACTCCCTTCTCTTCCTCTGCTCTGTGTGTACAGTGGTCAGATCAGCCTGAAACTACCCCTATGCTTGCTTTGCCAGCCTCCCTAGGACAGCAACAGAGGACATCAGCAGGGGCCAGCTATCCCTTAGGCAATGGAGAACATGTAAGTGCCCTGGGGGTGATGGCTGCTGGCTCCTGGAGAAAATTCAGCACCTCCACGCAGGGCGGGCATAAACCACCCTGGGGCGTGGCAGAAGGCTGGAGGCCTCCTGTCCTTTCAGATCTGAGGAATCCTGGGAGGTTGCCATCTATTAATTCAAAGCAGAATTGCTCGTGCTTTGACCACGGAAATACCTACTACGTCAGGGTCTATTCTGCACTGTCACTGGAAGGATTCCTGGGGCTGGCTCTGGGAAGTTTTTTCATCTCCAAGCTAGGAAAAAAAAAAAAAACAAAAAAAAAAACGAAAGAAAATTTGCCTCTTTATGAAGATCTCTCCTCCCAGCACGGCTCCAGCGGTTTTTCAGAGAGCCCAAACTCTCCTGTTTCAAAGCTGCAGCTCAGAGGGGAGACAGACTAGGGGGAGAGGATGAACAAAGGACACGTGGGAAGGTTTGGACCCCAAGCTGCCTTGACTCCAACCCCTTCTGCTGCTGAGAAAAGGGTGAGGGGCTTCCTGCTTTTCCCAGTACGGGGGTAGGAGATGGGATAAAATCACCTTTATTTTTTTGGTGAGGAAACACTGGCTGGTGCAGCAGCACCACCAACTGCTGGATGTTAATGCATTTGTTCCCACAGGGAAAGGCTCATTTCCACCTCTGGGGCCAGAAGCACAGCACCCAGCCCTGCAGGCCTCACACCCAGCAGTGCTGAAGCTAGCAGCTGGACACTACCTTATTCCCCTCGGCTGGGACCTGTTTTTAACCCCTTGGGGACCCCCGTTTAAACCTCTTGGAGATCCAAGTGGGAGGTGTCCCTGCCTGTGGCAGGGAGTTGGAACTAGGTAATCCTTGAGGTCCCTTCCAACCTTACCATTCTATGATTCTATGATTCCATTCCTCTTGGGGGGGGTGTCCCCATTTTAATCCCTCAGGAATCTCATTCCTCTTGGGAGGGAGGTATTTAAACCCCTTGGAGAGCTCATTCCACTTGTGGAGGTTCTGTCTGAATTCCTCAGGGGCCCCATTCCCCTTGAGGTATCCCTTGGAGATCCCAATCCCCTTGGGGGTCCCATATCCAGCAGGAGCAGGGAGGTTATTCTTCCCCTGTACTCAGCACTGCTCAGGCCACACCTTGAGTGCTGTGTCCAGCTCTGGGCCCCTTAAGTCAAGAGAGATGTTGAGGTGCTGGAAGGTGCCCAGAGAAAGGCACCAAGGCTGATGAGGGGCCTGGAGCACAGCCCTGTGAGGAGAGGCTGAGGGAGCTGGGGGTGTGCAGCCTGCAGAAGAGGAGGCTCAGGGCAGAGCTCATTGCTCTCTGCAGCTACCTGAAGGGAGGTTGTAGCCAGGTGGGGGTCAGTCTCTTTTCCCAGGTACCATGGGACTGAACAATGGGACACAGCCTCAAGTTGTGCCAGGGGAGGCCTAGGCTGGATGTTAGGAGGAAGTTGTTGCCAGAGAGAGTGATTGGCATTGGAATGGGCTGCCCAGGGAGGTGGTGGAGTCGCTGTCTCTGGAGGAGTTCAAGCAAAGCCTGGATGGGGCACTTAGTGCCATGGTCTGGTTGATTGGCTAGGGCTGGGTGCTAGGTTGGGCTGGGTGAGCTTGGAGGTCTCTTCCCACCTGGTTGAGTCTATGATACTGATTTCTCTTGACGTAGCCTTGCTTAAAACCCCCATAGGTCCCATCCCCCTTAATGGGTCTCTGTTTAATTCCCTGGGAGACCTCATTGTCCTTGGAAGGTCCACGGGAGACCCCGTTGTCCTCAGAGGGTCCCTGGGAGACCCCATTGTCCTTGGAGGGTCCCATTCTCCTTGAGGGGGCCCTGTTAGAACCCCACAGGAGTCTCATTCCCTCACAGGGGGAGTCCTGTTTTAGCTCTGTGGGGATCCCATTTCTCTTGAGGGATGGGGGAACATTTTTAACCCCATGGGAGCTCCTACTCAGCTTGAGGAGAGGTGTCCCACAGAGGTTCCATTCCTCTCAGGAGAGGCACAGCCAAGCCTCACAACCTGTGTGTGAAGAGCATTCCCGGGGGGTGGGGGGGTGGACACTCGAGTTGTGCCAGGGGAGGTGTAAGTTGTACATCAGTGGAAAATGCTTTACTGAAGCGGTTCTCAAAGCCTAGAAAAGACTACCCAGGGCAGGTGATTGAATCCCCACCCCTGGAGGTGCTAAAAAACCATAGAATCATAGAATCACTTTGGTGGGAAAACACAGCCCAAGACCATGGAGTCCAACTGCCAACCCAACACTGCCATGGCCATTAAACCATGTCCTGCAGGGCCACATCCACACACTTCTCGAACACCACTGGGCAAGGTGACACCACCACCCCCACCCTGGGCACCCTGTTCCAGTACCAGACCACTCCTGCAGGAAAACAAATCTTTCCTGCAAATATCCCACGTGAAAGACACAGGAATGTGGCGCTGAGGGACACGGCGTAGGGGCGACCTCGGCAGAGGAAGAGGAAGAGGAGGGTTGGACTGGCAGGTCTCACCGGTCCGTTGCTCTGTGACGCCACAGGCGCCGCCGGGCGTCGTAAGGACAGCAAAGCGCGGACAGAACGAGCGGGAGAGCGCGAGCGCCCCACACGGCACGCCGGGAGCAGAGAGGGCTAAGGGAGGAGGGGGCGCCGGGTGCTATGCGCATGCGCAGGACCCCTCTGCTCAGAGCCGCCGGTGTGTCCCCTCCCCGTTCCCCCCCCCCGCCAACACACGCAGCTCCCGGCCCATAAAAGCCGGCGGGGCGGGCAGGGCTTTCCCCGCTGCCGTCGCTTCCCTCTTTTGTCGGGATCCGCCCGCCCCGCAGTGCCGCCCATGGCCTTCCCGCCGGTGAGGGATGGTGGAGGTGTGGGGGGAGAAGCGGGCGGGGAGAGAAGCGGAGCGGCTCCTTTAAGGCCGCCCTGTCACGTGGTTTCACACGCCGAGGAGGGGGTAGCGGCGCTGAGAGCCTTTCCCGCCTTTTCTCCATGCCCTCAGCGCTCGCCGGCCACGGCCCGGGGTGGGCCCGGCCGGGGCTTCCCCCCACCCCCGGTCAGGGGCCCCCCTCAAAACCGGTCCCTGCTGCTGAGGAGGCTCTGAGGGAGTTTTGACGAAGGAAACTCAGTGATCCCCGCGCAAGGAGCGAGCGGTGGCTGCGGCTGCCCTCCTGTCAGGTTACCGGTGAGAGGGGAGCTGTGCTGTGCTTTGTGACGGAGGAGTGGCTGTCTCCTGGGTTCGGTTGGACAGCACTCACTGCCAGGTGCCGGAGTAGATCCGGAGAAGGACGGAGACCCGGTTTGAGGATGGGGTCTGGCGAGGAGCAGCCGAGGGAACTGGGCAGGCTTAGCGTGGCAGAAAGGAAGCTGACAGAGACCTCTTTGCAGCTCCACGAGGCTGAGGGCCGGCGGGGGCTAATTTCTCCCCAGTAACAAATAAGACAAGGAAATAGCCTCGCGTTGGGCCGGGGGAGGTTGAGGTTGGATAATAGAAAAACTTTTTGACTGAGAGGGTTCTCAAACACTGGAGCAGGCTCCCCAGGGATCGGGCGGTGGAATCCCTGGAGGTGTTTAAGAGATGCAGCAACGTGGTGCCAGGGCACATTTGGCCCCTCACAGGCCTGTGTGGACAAAGGCAAGGGATGAGTCTGGAAAACAAGCCCTTTCAACGAGCCTTTTTTTATTTACCCTTCTGCATTCAGCAGCCGGGCCCAGTTAATGCTCATTGGGGCTGCCCTCCTCATACTGATATCTGGGTTATTAGTGAGGGGCTCCAGCTGGAGCTGTTTGGTGAGGAGCTTCAGCATCCTATTGCTTTGCTGCAGCTTACCTCAACTGGAACAGGCTCCTTAAACCAATTAAAACCTTGTTCTGCTTCGATAATGTCCTGCAACAGGCAGATGGGATCTTGCTTCCAAAGCTGCTTGAATAATAGCTTCAAAGCCTCTTGTTTGTCACCAAAATATTAAAAAAAGTAGGTGCCTTCAGAGGGGACCCTCTTTAAAAACAGGAGTTCTGACAAAATTGATGTTGCTTTGAAGTCACCACTCTCCTGTAAGAATAATACCATCAGAACCACTCCCAGCCTTGATTCCAAACAGATGTGTCTCCACCTAGTAAACCCTGGAAGACCTGTTTAAACTTAGCCTTACTGGTGGTAAGAGCTGATGCAGCCTAGCCCAGCCCTGTCTAGAATGAGTTGGGGATGTGAGCTTGTTGCTTAGTGGCATTGCTTGGTAGGAACCTTTACAGCAGTACCGCATTTTATATTGGTGTATATTGTTTGAGAAGCAAACCATACAAATGAAAGCAAGACTTAGACCTGCCTTTGNAACTCCCAAACCCACATCACAAAGTATGGAGCCATCTTGGCTTTATGTGGAGACTAGCACCGTTTAACAATGTCTTAAACTCTCTTTTAGGATTCAGGATTGTCTTGGCTGTAGCTTCAGTGCTGAGAACCCCTGCGGGTGTTCGCAGGGTGCTGCCACAGTGGGCTTTTTAAACAAGGTGTGAGAAGCAAAGGCTGAGTTGCTGTTGAGGTGGATGAGCTTTGTCTGCTTCAGAGTGTTCCCAGGAGGTATCTCACCAGCCAGCCGAGCTGTGTCTAATGACTTCCCTAAGGCTTGGGATAGCCTAGCCCTGTGCTAGCGCTGTTGGCAATGCTGCAGGTTCTGCCTAGCCCTGGGGTTTCATTATCTGTAAGCTTTCCACAGATGTGTCAGCCTAGGTGCTGGAGTTACCATTGCTGCTACTTACCATGGTGTTTTTTTGCAGCACAAGTGTATGTTGTTCCACTAGCTCAGCTGCTGCAGGTCGTGTGTGTCACTGGAGCAGGACCTTGTGCAGTTAGAGCACAAGCTGCAGCCCTGGGGCAGGTCTGGAGCTGGTGGGATGGGAACTCAAGACCTGACAGCCTGCTGTTGGATGTAGAGGCAGGGAACAACCTCTGCTGTGGTGGTAAGATGCAGTGATTGTTACTCCAAGGGTGTGGAAACTTCTGCATATTTCACATAGGCTCTGGTGCTCCTTTTCTTGCTCTGTTTTGTTTGAAGAAATAGAGTAGTCTGAAGCTTGACAGTGCCCTCCTTGAGCATCCTGGAGATGTCTTTGTGTTTGGACATGGGTTCTTGGCTAAGAGTTTAGCTGAGCCACGGTATTATGGACTACACTCCTGTCTGATATTCACCTTGCTGTGCCTCGTGTCTGTGTTCCAGATCTACCATAGTGATTTAACCTGAAATTCCCTGAAATTCAGGGAACTGAATTGCCTTTCTCATTTGTTTCTGATGGAGGAAGATTCCTAGAAACTCTTGGCTCTTGAAATGACACTGGGTGTCTCCCCAGGCATGGGGAAGCTGTGTTTGACTCCTGATGGCTGTCAGCTGGATCATGCTTGTTTTCATTTGTCTATCCAGTGACTGCACTAGTGAAGCGGTTTTCCTTCCTCTGTATTAGGATAGGTGCCTAGTAGCCAACTGGACCATCTGGGAGTGGCTGGTGTTGGGTCACTGGTTACACCTCAGCAGTTCGTGTGCTGCTGGGACCTGTGGGAGGAGGAGGAGGGCTCACCAGTGCTTCTGGACTGGTGCCTCACTGACAGCAGAGGGGATTGCCAGCTGCCAATGTGGGCTGTAGCTCTTGTTGCTACTGTGCAGAGGACTTCTGAGAAGCCTGGACAGACAATATTGCAAAATCCTTCAGGATTGAGTCTTGAAAGCTAACCCTAGCTGGGCTGAAGAGTGTTTTTTTTTGCTTGTCTTGGTGGCATGAAAGTGGAGCAGGTTCTGGGGGACACAGCCCCAGATGTGGTATTTCCCTGTGCTCTGCTGTTGACTCTAACTAAAGGATTTGAGTGTGTTCTCCAGCCATGTGCTGGCAAACTCTTTCCACCAACCTGCCCAGGCTGCTGGATGGTTTGGGCCCTGGGTGCTTTGGAGTTCTGAAGAGCTTTTCTCAAAGGAGTTATTTCTGAGGGGCCCAGGGTGAGCTTCATAGGGAAACAAACCTTCTACTAGGGGATGAATGCCAGCTTTGTCTGGGATGTTTGCAGTGCCTCTAGGGTATCCTTGAGTATTTTCTTTCCATATACAAAGCTTTTTAGTGAAAGTGCTTGGCTGTGCTTTTGCTGGTTTTGGTTCCTGTTGGTATCAGGACCAAATGCTGCCAGCTGTGGGAAGCATCAGATGCTAAATGGGTCAGGTGTTTGTTTGGTTTGCCACTTCGGTTTATTTTTGTCTTTCCAGCACAAGCTCCTGGGGACAAGCTTTGCCTCCTGCTGTAAGTAGCTCTTGAGAAGCAATAGGAGGAGAACGTGATGGTTCACCTTCGTGCCAAAGCAGATTGATGTGGCATTTCTTTTTAAGAATGGCCAGTGATTGTTAATAAAGTTGAGCTTCTGTGCTCCTCGGTAGCTTGTTCTAAGCTGGCTTAAGGCTTGCTCTACCTCTTACCCCTCTCCTGGAGTCCAATTTCATCCCTTTCAGGTTTATTCTCTGCTCCTGCAGAGTCCCAGGACCTTGGCTGGGCTGAGCCCTTAGCCCGCAGCGCTGAATGGTTGTTAATAGCCTTAAACGGGCTGCATCCCGAGTCCATTGTTCAGGGCCTGCCTTAGGCCATCATGGAAGTTGACAACTCAATCTTTCCCTTGCTTTGGAGCTAAATGGTGGGAGGTGGAAGCTGTCGTGTGTGGAGGAGACTATCAGATCATACCTTATGGTAGTAAAACTGCTCCTAACGACAGGGCTGGAGGAGGAAATGCCAATGCCGGGCTGGGCTAAAGTTTCTGTCCGTGAAACTCTTTAGAGCAGTCTTCTGCCATGGGCTGGACGCTGGAAAGGTCAGTAAAGGATGGTTTTGGACAAAGCTGGAAGAGACTTGTGGGGGAAGTCAGGCCCCAGAGCCTTGCAGGAGTGTAATCCAAAGGGTGGATGTATGAAATGTCTCCTTGACAAGTACAAATGGCCCAAGTTAGAACTATTGGCTTCTGTGTGTCTGCCAGTGGCAGGGGCTTGTTGGCCAGCCTTGCTGCAATTCACTTCTTTCGAATTTGGCTCTAATTCAATTTGCTTAATGGCAAGGATTCTGTTTGAGAGGCCGGTGAGGTCGTGCCTTCCAGCTCTTCATATGACTCTTAATTGACAGTGATACCATTTGTTCAGCATGTTTAAGAGCAGAGTTCTGCTGCAGTAGCTGTTGGGTGGTTTGCAGACCTGCCCTTGGCCCAAAAATGCTTCTTGGGGATTAAGTTTAATGGTTTCTAGACTGGCAGAGACTCAGTTGTTGTGCAGCTGCATTGAACAAATGTGAATGTGGCTTGCACGTGGAACTGGGTGAAGACTCTCCTCTTGCTGGTTCTCTGGGCCAGCGCTGGCAATCAGGAGTGATTTGTTCTTTTTAATGCAGATGGAGCTTTACAAGAGCTTTAGTTCTTTAGGATGGGCCCAAAACCTTACTGCAGGTAGATCAGTGCCTGTGGAGGGTTGCAGAGCTCTTTTGGGGTAACCCGTTTGTGGTCAGGAGCTGCTTGGTACATAAAGGGAAGGTCAAGGTATGGTTCTCTGCTGTTCCAAGGGAGACCCCAGGACTGGGGGCTGTTTGGTTAGCTGGGAAGCCAAGTTTGTCCTGCAAGCCTGGCTTCTGAAACTATTGCATGGCCACTGACTTGGCCTGACCTAAGAAGTTGTTCAGAGCTCCCAAAGGTGGGTGATAGTGAGCCCTGCTCTCCTGTCATATGCAAAATGACCCACTGTGATTTCTTGTGGTGGCTGCCTTGCCCACGAGCATCTCCCTTGCCCCCTCTGTGTCAGGAAGGTGATTCTGGGGAGAAGGTGCATGCCTCTGAATCGGTTGTCTGCTGTAGTGATGTGATGGAGAACATCAGGGAACAGTTTGGGTGCTGTGGCTTGTAGTGTGAAGTGCATCCCAGCTGTGGTGCACCGGTACTGGTTTGTGACTGGGGCAGTGCTGGTGTGATGTGCCACACTGACAAATTGCTGCCCTGCTTTGCTTAACTGTTTCTTTAACGCCAAGAATTGTGTGAGTGTTGCAGAGACCTGGAGCTAGAGCTTAATGTGAGTGTTGGAGGCAGTCCAGCCTTTCCACAATGTATTGAAAGCGAGTGGTGAGGACTGGCCTGTTTGACACCAATACTTGTTCTTTCTTACCAGAAAGAAGATCCTGGGAGGAGCATAAAAGACTGCTGGGATAGCCCGGATGCCCCTGCTCTTTCCACTTGCAGCAATGCAGACATATTCCGCCGAATAAACGCGATGTTGGACAACTCCTTGGATTTCAGTGGGGTCTGCACCACACCTGCCACAAAAAGCAAATGTGACATCCTGCCAGGTAACTTTTTTTACTGAGTTTGGGGTGAGCTTGAAGATTTGCAGAGACTCTCCTTTTGGCATCTAGTGCACATGCAGTGGTGGTAGTCCTTGGTGGTGTGGCTGCAGTCGGAATTAATGCTGGTTTGGTACTGCGGGCTTCATTTGTGTGCCTGAAATGGACAATCCTGGCAGTGTGGAGGTGCTGGGGCAAGCATGGTTATGCTCCCCCGAGCTTCTATGGGGCTGTTGTGTGGCTGGGATGGCAGTGCTCACTGCCTGACCTGCCATCCTCTGGTGTAAAAGGTTCCACAGACTTCCTTAGGTGTTCTGGAGGCTCTGTGCCAACACAGTGTTGGATCCACTATTGTGAGCAATGGATGTGCTTTTGTCACCTTGCAGAAGGTGACACCTGCCAGTAAACAAGTCTTCTTGGGGTTCCTTCCCTTCTGCCAGCATGCTCCTGTGCAATGCTGCTCATTCCAAGGATTTAGTTGCTTGAAAGTGACGATTGTTGTTCCTCCAGCCCCTGAATTGTAGGATCAATAAACACTTTGGCCGTTATTGGAAACTGACCCTCTGGACTTGTCCCAAAAAAAGTGAGTGAAGGGGGTGGGGAAAAGCTTCCTCAGCTGGTGACCTTGCAGGTTACTGTAGGCAGAGAAGCTGTCTTGGAAACAGGCTGATAAGCTGGTGAAGTTTGATCAGGAGGGTGTGAAATAAAGCTGTGGGTGGGTGCGTGGGCATCCCATGGGTCTGTGTGGTGCTTGTGCAGCACCACTTTGTTTAGACTGCCACCAGATGACTTCTAGTGCAGCTTAATCTCCCGGGTATGTGAAGGGCTTAGTGCTATGGGCCAGGGGCTGATCCAGCCATGTGACCCCGTGCTGGCGCTGCAGAAACGCTGGAGGAAGCGAATCCTTTGCTTCGAGGTGCGGCTCTGTTGCCAGCGTTGGTCAAAGCGTGTCCAGTAAGGCGGCATTGGAGGAGATGCTGGCTACTCCCGAGCAGTTGCATAGTGAATGTTAACTCCTTCAGGTCAGTGGTGCAGTTCAACACATTTGCTGCTGTACTGGGCTTGTTTAGATCTTCATTTTTGTCCCTTGACATGGTGCTAGTCACTGTTATATCTGATCTTGATGCACTAGGAGCATAATGGAGAAATAAACCTCACTATTTGCCTTTATCTTCTTTTACAGTGAGTTTGTGGAAGTTGTTTCTGGCTGCCTTGTTAATCTTATCTCTAACCCTTTATTTCATTGACCATTTGGAATGGGAGTTGTTCCTAGGGGCGTTTCAGCTTGACTGACAAAGGTGGTAAGGGAACTGTAACCAGAGCTGATTTATCCTGTGAAGTTGGAGGTTGGTTCTGATTTTAAGTTTGAGCTTAGAGCTGGCAGGTCAGTTTTAGTCTGTAGTACTTTCTTGTAGAATGTTAAAACTATTCTCAACGTTGGGGATGTTCACCTGGCAGTGAAATGGACCTGCTACATGTGAATTTCTGTTCAGTCTGTGTGTGGATGTCTGGGGCAGAGAATCTGCCCACTGTGGAGCAGCTGAGAGGTGGTGTTTGGATTGGAAATGGGGTGGATTTCAGCTGTTCTTGTTTCAGGCTACTGTCGAGTACCTCCTATGGAAGACTTCTTGTAAGACAAGGACAGTAGGACTTGGATGTCAAACGGGGAGGCTTTCTTTAGCAAACATTATTTCTGCTGTAGGGCAACCAAAGTTGTGCTTTTTGGGACATCCTAAGCAGCTTTTCTTGTTCCTAACATAGTAGCTGAGGCCAGTCTAATAGGTAGGTGCTGGCCCAGCCACTCAAAGTTTGGGTGCAAGGGTGGGAGCCTGCTCATCTCTAGTTAACCTGACAGGAGGCTTTGAGCTTGTAAGCTTACCTGCTGAGCCAGGTAAGAAAGTGGCTACCTTGGGTGCCCTGACTGTGTAGGCTGAAGGAAATGTGTGATTTCTTTCAGAAGACTGATGACGGAGTAGAACTTGAGCTACCCAGCCAGGCCAGCAGTGAGCAGTGTAAGGATGTGGATGAGTCAGCAGCTGAGTTGTCAGTCTGATCGCAGCTTAGTGTCATTTGGGACCTCTTGGAGGGTACCAAGAGCCTGAATGCTGCAGCTCTGAGCTGCCTTGTCTCTGGGTTGGAAAAGTGCAGGAGGTGCTTCCCTTCTTTGGTGTGCTGCTAGTGACCATCTTCTCCATGCAAGTTATGGAATGATAGAGTTGGTTTGGAAAAGACATCTAAGATTGAGTTCGGCCTTCAACCTAAGACCACCATGGCCATTAGGTCCTCAAGTGCCATATCCATATGTTTCTTGAACACCCCCATCTCCCTGGACAGCCTGTTCAATCCCTGACCATTCTTGCAGGGAAGAAATTTCTCCTAATCTCAAACCTATGCCTCCCCTGGCATGACTTCAGGCTGCTTCCTCCTTTTCTATCACCTGCTACTTCGGAGTTGCTGCTGTCAAAAAGAATGAGTCCTGGGAATCTGCAGATGAGGAGGTGCTTCAGAGCTTGGACCCTGTCTCTTCCAGAAATTCATTCCCAGTGGCTCTAAGGCTGAGCAGCTGATGACTAAAATGCAGAATACAATGCAGCAGACTGCCCCCTGTGCCAGACAGGTGCTGTAGAGCCAGGAACAGGCAGTCAGAGCTGTCTGCTGCTGCTTTGAGTGGACCAGGTGAGGTTTTGTAGGATCAGTGTCTTGCCTTCCATGAGCCTGGCTGAGTAAGTTACTAACAGAGTAGAGATTCTTGAGTGGTGTCTTGTCACTGCTTCAGTTTATTCCATGAATTCAGACATGATTTACCAGTCTAATATGGGGGTTGGAAGGGGCCTCCAGAGACCTGGTCCAACCTCCCCTGCCAAAGCAGGGTCATCCAAAGCAGATGCCCCAGATAACAATGCTCATGTTGGCTTGGAATCTCTCCAGAGAAAGACTCCACAACCTCTCTGGGCAACCTGCTCCAGCACCCTCACACCAAACAAGTTTCCTGTTTAGATGGAACCTCCTGGGTACCTATTTGTACCCATTGCTCCTTGTCCTGTCACTGGTCACCACTGACAAGTCTGACCTCATCCCCTTGCCCATTGATCAGCATTGAGAAGATCCCCTCTTAGGCTGCTCTTTTCTAGGCTGAACAGTGGCAGGGCTCTCAGCCTTCCCTTCTGAGAGATGCTCCAGTCATCTCAGCATCTTCATCATTGCCACTGGACTCTCTCCAGTACTTCATTGTCTCTCTTAAACTGGGGAGCCCAAAACTGGACCAAAGAGTCCAGGTATGGCCTCACTAGGGCGGAGCAGAACAGGGTAAGAGCCTCCCTTGACCTGTTGGCCACACTCTTAATGCATCATGGGACACCATTGGCCTGCTTGTCCACAAGGGCACTTTGCTGGCTCATGGGGAACTTGACCACCAGCACACTCAAGTCATTTTCTGTGGAACTGCTTTCTATCAGGTCACCCCTCACCTGTCCTGGTTGGCAGGGAGTTGTTTCTCTCCATGTGCAGGACCCTACACTTGCCGTTGTTGAACTTAGAGTTTCCTTTCCACCCAGCTCTCCATCTTGCCTGTGTCTGGCTGAACACAGCCTGATGGGGTGTCAGTCGCTCCCAGTGGTGTGTCGTCATATCATGAACTTCTGGTGCATTTACTCTGGTGCAGGGCTGAGTTGTGTATTGTAGTTAGTATATGGAACTCATGGCTTGGGTGGTCTTATGATTCTGGAATTCCACCTTGAAGGTAGGAGCTCTGACTGGTGAAAGGACTCTCTTCTTACAACTTAAACTCTTTTGACTGGCAGAGCTTGGGGAAGATTTTGTTCCAGCAGGGGAAATACTTCTGCTTTAATCTGTTCATGGTCCCTCAAGTTTTTTTGTTGTCTTCCTTAGGTCAAACTAAATTTATCCTGGATTGGCCTTTTCAGCATTAAGAGGATTACATGTGGTGAAGGGATGGCAGAAGTTCATGACCTTCCATTAATGCTATCAGGGAAACACGTGTGGAGCCACCTTACTGGGTGTAAAAGAATGGGCAACAAGATGGTGCTGGGAAGAGGTCAGTCCAGCAGCAACCTGAGCAATGTGAAGGAACAAGCTTGTTCAGCATTCCTGAGGCTCAGTTATCCAGATCTGGGCAGAGCTGTGTGGCAGAAGGCACTGCCACTGGAAACTTAGCTTGTCATACCTAATATTAAATCACAAAATCCTGTCACGGTGTGGTTTGGAAGTGATCTCTGGAGATCATCCAGTCCAACCCCACTGCTAAAGCAGGGCACCCCCAGAAGATTGGCAAGGATTAGAGTGTCCAGAGGAGACTCCAAAACCTCTCTGGGCAGCCTGCTCCAGGTCTCTGACATCTTCACAGCAAAAAAAGTTCCTCTGCATTTGGGTGGAACCTCCTGGGTACCTTGTCCTGTTGCTGGGCACCACTTGAAAGAGTCTGGCCCCATCCTCTTGTCCCCCACCCTTTAGCTCTTCCTGAGCGTTAAGACCACCCCCTCTAGGGCTGCTCTTTCTCCAGGCTCAATAGCCCCAGGAGGTCTCAGCCTTTGCTTGTCACAGATGCTCCAGGCTACTCAGCAGCTTTTTAACCTCCACTGGGCCCTCTTCAGCATACTGATCCTTGTCTCTTGAACTGGGGAGCCCAGAACTAGACACATCTTTAAAGATCTCTTTGCAGTTAATGATAATCCTTAGTGCACTCAGATCATCCTGAAAAGGCAGCTGAGTTGTCAAACCCAGCGTAACCCACCACCACACCATGGCAGTTCACAAGAGGAGGTGGCTCCAGGAGTTCCCCAAGCCCTGGCCTTAGTTTGCTAGCTCAAACCAAAGGGCACATTGCAGGAGTGTGGTAAAGACTCAGTGTACAACCTATCTGATTGAAGCGCCACAAGATTGTGTCCAGAGAGGCAGACTGATTCAGTCCTCTGAAGAAAGGAAACCTTCCTCATGAGGTCATTTAGTGCAGGCAGTAACTTTTAGTGGTATGGGGTGGTGATGGGAGAGAAAGTGGCCTTCACAGGCAGGAGTTGACATCTCCCACCAGCTCTGCTCTTGCCAGTCTGTCTTTGAGCAGCTGCTCCACTGGGAGCGTGGTTCTCTCCCATGTTTAAAGCTGATCTTCTTGTTCCTCACTGCAGGGTAACTGTGACCAAAGCCAGCTTCTTAAGGTAGCAGGTGGTTGGTTTGCCAGGTTTTAAAGGTGGGTATTGCTGGGTGGAAGATGCTGCTCCCAGGCTGGGCTTACAACCCCAGCAACAACCCTAAAGCAGCTTTTGGAGTTATCCCATTCTGTAGACACAACTTCCAGTTCAATTTAGAAGAGTAAAGTTCCTTTCTCTTGCGTGTTTTCACCTTGGCTGAGCTGTCTGACTTCAACCCAATGTGATGCTGATATAAACCAAAGGGGTTTGGAGGACTGTACCCCAGATGTCCTGGCAGTGTAATAACTATGTCAGACTGCTGGAGTAAGATCAGAGGAGCATCACAAAGATGCTCAGAGGGCTGGAGAAACCTCCCTTGTGGGAACAAGCTGGGAGGATTGGGGCTCTTCAGCCTGGAGAAGAGAAGGCTCTGAGGAGACGTCAGAGCAGCCTTGCAGTGCCTCGAGGGGCTCCAGGAGAGCTGGGGAGGGACTTTTGACAAGGTCTGGTAGTGACAGGGTGAGGGACAATGGCTTTGAGCTGGGAGAGGGAGAATGGAGGCAAGGAAGAAATTCTTGAGAGTGAGGATGGGGAGACCCTGGCACAGGTTGTCCAGGGAGGCTGTGGATGCCAGCCTCTCTGGAGGTGTTGAAGGCCAGGCTGGATGAGGCCTTGAGCAACCTGGGTTAGTGGGAAGTATCCCTGTCTGTCAAGGTTGTTAGAACTGGATGATCTTTAAGGTCCCTTCTAACCCAACCCATTCTGTGATTCTACGATTTTCCTGTCATTAAGCACTGCTCGTTTAAGGAAGACAAAGCAGACTTCCTTGCTCTGAGCTGACAGGTGGGTGAAGAAATGGGGTATACTTAAATGACCTCTTGAGGACGGGAGTGGCTTCAGGTGCCAAGTGTAAAGACTGTTAGTTGTGGCCCATCAGGCCCTAATGATTCTCGGTGGCTGCTTTAGTTAAGGAAAGCTGAAGGACAAATGCAAACTCTGGCTGAATTGGCTTCCTGTTTGCTTTCAACTGCAGTCAAGTAATGACCTATCACTTGTTTAGCCACCTAAAAAGTTTTCTCTGGTACTAGAATGTAATTTTTTTTTGCTCTTCCCTGCTCTGCAGCCATGAGGAAACCAGATAGTACTGATGGGTGGGGTCTTGGATTAAAGGACAAAATGTTAAGTGCAGGGGCCCCAAATATAGCACCAACCATTGGTGTGGAGTTGAAGCAGCCTAAGGCAGTGCATGGCTGTTGGCAAAAGCTCACTTGGAGCTGGCGGCTAAGGACAACTCTGCTTGCCCCAAGTCAGAGCTGTTTGATAGATATATCCAGTTGTATGAAATTCAACACCTGTGCCCCGAAAGAGGTGCATTTGGGTTTGGCCTTTCAAATGTCCCATGAGCAGGTCTTTGCCTGTGTGGACACAGTGCTTTGCTGTGCTGGAAAGCTGCTATGGCAAACGAACTTCACCAGGCAGGCCTGCAGAGTGGGGGCAGGTCGCAGTGCTCTTCTGCAGAGAGCAGGGACTTGGCCAAGAGCTGTTTCAGCCTTCACTCTGCAGTGGCTGCATAGTGCTGAAGATCCAGTGTGTTCCCTGGTGTACAGTGCTCTGTCATTGCTGTTATCTTCTGGGAAGAGGTAGGTAGAGCAGCAAGTTGCAGTGCCCTCATCCTTAAGATTCTTTAATAGCTCTTCAGCTGTTCAAGTGCTTGTGGTTGGGCAGACTCCTCATCTGGCTGTGAAACTGGCCATGCAGCAGCCAGTGTCTCCACTTCAGGAATGTTTCAGATTGCAAGGAAGGTGCTTAGCTTTGTCAGGAAAACCTCTTGTGACTAGCAAGTTTATGCCCAACAAGAGCTTTGCTAAGCCCCGGTGTACTTTAGGAGTACAATTGGCTCATCCTCTAAAAGCTTTCACTTGAGTTTGTCCTGTGTGCAAAACATACTCAAGAAGCTTAATTTTCAGGGATGCAGTTTCTCAACCTTTAGTAGTAGAAGTGTGAGAGGCAAAACCATGCTGCTGCTGTGAGCTGCCCTCTCACTTCATCCTAAGGCTGCTCCTGCATCTCATTTCTCTGCTTTTGGGTTGGCAGTTCAGCCGTTGTCAGAGCTGTGGTTCGTGAGGTGGTTGCACGTGAGTGAGACCCACTAACTGCTAGAAGTTAGGAGGAGCAAAGGGAGACTTTCATGGCTGCAGAGATGGTAGAAGTGGGATCTGGTTTGCTTAAGCCTTCTGTTGCCTCTTGATTTTTCTGTGTTCAAGCTTGACCCTGTTTGCTGGATTTTTTTAGCTGATTTTGCAGGGGGCCTAGACGTGGGAGGCTTAAACATCTGAACATCTTTGCTTCCCTTTCAAGACTAAGTTACAGATGCTGCTGCTCTGGAACAGACTGAATTGTGCTTACCCTTCCCCATGCTCCCTTAACCTGCCTGGCACAAACTCCCCATGAATCCCAGCACCTGATGCTAAGCCCAGCTTGTCCTCTTCCCACAGGCTTGGGCTGTAATTTTCTGCCTGGTTTCCAGTTTCATGTGCCTGGCAGGTGCAACTGTGCTGTGTGCCAGGAGATGAGCTGACCTTAACTCCCTATGGCTTGACTTGGGCCAAAGCAGCTCCCCAGTCCATCTTCCCATGTGGAAACTCACATGGTGTAAGCAGGGAGGGGTGGTAACTGGAGCTGTCTGAGCTGGTATGGTTTAGCTGCAGGTTGAAAGCTGAACTGAGTAGAGCTGCTCACCTGGAAGAAGCCTTTGATATGTTTTCAGTGAACATCTGAACTTTGAGAACTGCAGTTTTCACTCCAGGTGGTGGTGTGTGAAGCTGTCCAGCCTGTGCTGCTCTACACCTTAGCTCCAGAGAGCTCCTGGACAGACAGGAAGATACCATCCTCCTCCCAAGACTAGCACATGAGCCTTTTACTAAGACTGTCTTCTCATGTTGCTGTTGAATCAAACCTAAGTGGCTCAGGAGACAGGAGCTCAGTTCTCCCAGGTGCTCAGACATATGCCCAGCACAGTTGGTTCTTCTGTCAGCATGGTTGGCTTCCAGTGGCAACTCCAGGGAAAAATCCAGGTTGGAAGATCTTTATGCTAGTTCTTGGGGTTTGGGAAAGTTTGCAGTGAAGTCTTTGGGCCACATCAGGTTGCAAAGTGAAATAATTTCATGTTTGGGAGATGTTTACATGTGAGTAACTTGGGGTTATGACTTTCCTCTTGGATTTTTGGTAGGAAATTAATTCTTCCTGGGTGGCATCCCAACAATTTTTACTCCCATCAGTCAAACTGATTGCTTTGTAACAGATTTCCAGGCTCTGAATTTGAAAACTGCTGTTCCAAAAATCTGTTTAAATTCTTTTTCTTTTTAAAGTTAGTGTTTTTCCTTGATGACCTGTATCCATCTTTTCGTGTGACTGGGAATGTTAAAGGGAGAGGCTTGTGCTAGCTGCCTGCTTTGGATGGAAAATGGCCTCATTAAAATGCTGGTTGTCTAAGTTCTGCTCCATGCTTCAACCCCTAACTGAAGTGCAGGGAGTTTGTTTTTAATGGAGATTGAAGTCATAGGGGGAAACATTGATCCCCTGAACTTGAATCTGACTTCAATTAAGCAAAACAACTTAATCTCTGGAAAACATGGATAGTGAGGTTTCAAAAGACAGCTGGATGCTGTGGGGTAAGTGCTTCTGTTGCTGATAAATGTTTCCTGTTTTCCTTTATTTCTTCAGTGGTGGGTTTCTTACAATCACAGAATGTTAGGGATTGGAAGGGATCTCTGGAGGTGGGATCCAACCCCCCTACCAAAGCAGGATCACCTAGGGCAGGTCAAAGGAATGCATCAAGATGGCCTTGAAAGTCTCCAGAGAAGGAGACTGACTCCTCAACCTCAGGACAGCCTGCTCCAGGGATCCAGCACCCTTACAGTAAAGAATTTTTCTCCTCATGCTAAGATGGAACTTCCTGGGTTCCAGTTTGTATCCACTGCTCCTTGTCCTATCACAGGACACCACTGAAAAGAGCCTGGCCCCTTCTTGACACCCATCCTTGAGATATTTATAGACATTTGATAAGGTTCTCTCTCGGCCTTCTCCAGACTAAACAGCCCTGGGTCTCTCAGCCTTTCCTCATCAGATCACAGGATGTTAGGGGTTTGGAAGGGACCTGAAGAGATCAAGTCCAACTACCCTACCAGAGCAGGACTGTACAATCTAGCTCAGGTCACAGATGTTGCAGTCTCTTCATCCTCATGGCCTCCATTGGACACTCTCTAGTGTACTCCTCTCCCTCTTGAACTGGGAAGTGCAGAACTGGAGATAACACTTCAGCTGTGGCCTCACCTGGACAGAGAGGGAGGAGAAGCCTTGGCTAGCTGACCTGCTTGGTTTTATTTGGGTGGGATTCAGGATATGTTGCATGTTGATACTCTGTGCTTCACAGAAGATGAAGCTTGATGAGAATTAACCTTGGAGATGGCATAAAACCACCTGGGATCCTGGTCCCTGAAGGGAAGATAATCTCCTGCCGCTTGGAGGTCTGGGCTGGAGTGCCACACTTGTGCATGTTCATAAACACAGCAATGTTCCATATTCATATGGGCAAGCTATGGTTGCTGTGGGAACTGAGCTGTGTGCCTTGATCCTCTCCTCTCTACAGCTGTCTTTAGAAACAGTTTCAGGGCCTGTCCAAAACAAGCAATCTGAAAACTCTGCTGGCAGGATGAATGTGGTGAGATACCCTACTGAAGCTGCAGCAGGATGCTTTTGGAGGAACAAGGAGATGCTGTTACAGGTGCTTGATAGTAGTGTGGCTGAGTTGGCACTACAACTTGTACTAGTACTACTCAGAGGGTAGCAGAAGACCCTGGTATATGCTTTCCTGGTGAAGTGGTGTGGAGGAGGCTGCTGCTGGAAAGGGGAATGTGGCACATTGCCAGCAGGTACAGTTCTGGCTGCTCTCATCCCAGCTGTAGTGCTTCAGACCCCTCACCATCATCTGGGAAGGCTGGTGCTCCCCTAATTGCCATGTGGTAAAGGCAGGCCTGTGCCTCGTGCACACTACCCAGCTACCACCACCCCTTGCCCAGGCTTTGCTGGGTCACAGGCAGCCCCGGTGGCACAGGACAGGGATGTGGGAAAGGAGGCCAGGAACGCTGTCTAGGGTGGCCAGGGCTGCACGTGAGGGATAACGTGACAGGCTGGAGCAACTGCAGTGCCCGCTGAAGAGCCGAGAGCGGAGTGCGAAGTGTACATCTGATGGCACAGTGGGAGGGTGTGGAGGCAGGGGGAGGAGGAGGAGACAGCTGCTGCTGCCTGGGAGCTGGCTTATAAATGCCCTCTGACTCAGATTTTTGGGTAACACAGCAGAGCATCTTGTGGTTTGATCGTCCCCCAGATCCCTGCATTAAACTGGAATTCTCAGACTATGAACCTGCTGTGTTTCCTTAGGCTGTTGGCACAGGCTTAGAGCGAGGCAGGAATCCGGCATCTCCAGTACTGTAGGCTGGTGAACACCCTGCAGGGGANAGGCAAAAGGTAAACAGGCCACGAAAAATTCCTGCTGTGGAATGAGTCCAGCTGGTCCTCTTCTCCTTGTGACAGTAGGTACCCTGCTCAGACTGGACCTGGAATAGTGGGCTTCTCTCAGGGCAACTGGGGGAAGTGGAAGGTCCACCCTGGTTACTTGGTGGTAAACAATGCCGAGTCAGTGAGGCACAGTGGCCAAGTTGAAGCGAATAGATTATGCTAGCAGAATTGCAAAGCCTTGCATCGGGCTCTGAACTGGAGCCAGCAGCTGGAGCCTGTCCAGGACTAAAGTGTTTTTTGGGTTTGGTGGGTGGAGGGAGGCGGGGACAGGAGAGCCTGGGTAGCACTAAAACTGTCTGCTCTGTCGCTGCTGCTGCTGCCGCTGCTTTCAGCGTTGCTGGGAGAATTGCTGCCTGGTCTGCCGTGTTGCGGAGCCCTGGTTTTTGTGCTGCCTACCTCCCTCGAATTCCTGGAGCTGCTACCTCTCCCCTCCTGCCTGCTAGCTTGTCTTTTTGAGGGGGAAGCCTTCCCCCTTTCCTCTTACCTTGATTTTGTAAGAGCTGATGCAGTTCTCTTGTATGGCTGTGTGACGTCACTGTCAGCACAGTAAGCATCAGCAGCCTGGTCACATGCTGACCCAGTCAGTAATGCAGACGGGATAGGAAGGTGGAGGGGCTGAGGGGGGTGGGGGACTGGCTGCTGGACATATGGTAGTCCTCCCTTTTGGGGTGCAACTGCTAGTTGCAGAAGCTGTGGCTTCAGAGCGACACAAGACCTGGCTCGGAGCTTAAGGCTTTGGAAAAACTCCTGTAAAAAAAAAAAAAAAGGCAAAGCAGCCCCTGAACTCTCAAGCTTCTGTTTGTTCTCCATCTGAGCAGACTTGCAGGACTCTGAAGAAGCTGTGGCAAGCAGGATGCTTTTCCCCACGTCCACGCAAGAGTCTTCCCGTGGCCTCCCAGACACCAACGATCTGTGCCTTGGCCTGCAATCCCTCAACCTGACAGGGTGGGACAGACCCTGGAGCACCCAGGACTCTGAGGCTGCAGCGCAACCCAGCACACAGTCCGGTGAGTTTGCTGACACACGCAGCAACACTTGTGGGATTCCCCTTTATTTCGTGCCCTTTTTAAAGCTACGGTGGAGCCGTTTGTTTGTGTAATGGGCTGCTAATGGGGAGCTTCTTGACCTGTCCTGGCTGTGTAAGGTGGTGGGTGAGCTGGGAAGGCTGAGGCTGGCAGTGCCACAGCCCCTCTCTGCTCTGGTCGCTGCAGACAAGAAGTGCCTGAGGCTTGTGTTGGGCTTGGTGCTTTAAGGCCAAGGAGAAGTAACCGTGTTGAGAGGAGAAATCCTCTCCCTGTCTTTGGAGTAGGTGGGGGGTGTGGTGTCAGGAGGCTGAACACACTGGGTAGGAGTGAGGCTGAACTTTGCTCTAGTAGCCCAAGAATGTCCCCAGTGGCAGGGATGTGGGGGCTGGTAGAGGGACCCCTGACAGCACCACTTGCTCCTGCACCGAACTCTGGGGTGTGGTAGGTGCAGCCATCACCGACTCACAACTTGGGCCAGCAGCTTGTAGGCTGCCTGGGAGACTCAGAGGGATACTTGCCCACTCCCACAGCCCACTAGGAATAGCGGTCTGTGTCTCAGTGGGCTGGAGGAGATGCAGCAGAATGGCTTCTCTGGTTTAACTCTTTTGGTCCAGCACAAACCTGTGTGATGGGCAGGGTGTGGGCTTGCAGCCACATGCTGCTGGCTGGTTTGCCCTTCCCCCTCAATCCTCTCCAGTCTGGTTTTACAACTGGGATTGGATGGGAGGTTTTTGGGGTGCTGGGTATTTCCCCTGAGTTGAGGCAGGGTGCAGTTAACTCTTCCAGAGGCCTGTACTGTCAAATCACAGGAGGAAAGATTGGTGCCTGTGCAAACTCAACACATTTCCTTGGCCTGCTGATGGAGAAGGGGAGCAAAAGACAGAGGAGTTTGCTACCTAGCTTCTGAGGGCTGTAAAAACCAGTTTCACAAATGGTGTGCTCAAGTGTCAGTCCATGGAAAGATCTAGTGCTTTGGCAGAGTTTGTACAAGTTCAGCCTGGTTGCTACAGAAACTCATCCCTTTATAGCAGCACGCTGCTGCTTTGTTCAAAGGGTAGCACATCTCCTCGCAGACTGGGGTGACACAGGAGGCCCCAGGCATGAAGTTGGTACTGACAGGAATGTAGATTGCTTTGGGGGGGTATCTGGGCAGTGTGACTTAGCCATGGAGATCTTTGGAGAGGAGTAAGGGGGGGATGTTATGGGCTACCTCTGTGTCCAGGGGATGCTGCCCTTGGGATAGGAAGAGCAGTTGGGATGCATCTCGAGTATTGCTGCCTGGGCTGTAAAACCAACAGAAACCCCATGTGGGTTGGTGGAGTTGGAGAGGACAGCTTGCTTGAGTCTCTACACACAATGTCCTCAAGGCTTAGTGGGCAGACCAAAGTGTGGGCCTCAGCAGACACTTAGGGTCTACTTGCAGCAAGGCTGCAGTGGCTTCCTTAAGCTGTTCTCTGCTCCAGCACATGATCCTGTGGGCTTCCTCTGCACAGGGAATGCCACAGGCTCTGTGCCTGTCCTCCAGCCATTGCTGGCTGAGACCTTGGAGAAGGAAGGAGCAATCAAAGTTGTTACCATGCATTGAGGCTGGGCGGATGCCTCAGAGCTGTGCACCAAGCCCCTTATGGCTGTTAGCAGACTATGGGGTGCTGAACCTGTTCTGTAAGGTCTTTAAAGAGCAGCCTGTTTAAGAAAGGCAATATCCATGCTTGAGGGGTTCTGCCACCGCTATCCACCACAGCCCCTGGGGCTTGGCGCACACAGTGGTGCTGCAGAGCGCACCCAGGCAGCTGCTCTGTGCAAATGTCCTGGCCCCACCTGATCCACTGTAGCCATCTCCATCTTTGTCTTGGTCAGTTTTCTGCCAGGCTGTCTTGGCAGGGGCACCAGCGTCTCTGCAGCACACTGGCAGGCAGGCGAGCAGCTGTCGCACCAGCCCCCGGTGTGCTTTGCATCTCACAGGTTGGGTGATGGGGTCAAGTGTGGTGGTACTGTGGTGGTGAGAGGGCAGAAGGGCTTCTGGCTTGAGGAGGAAGATTCCTTTGGAGATGATTTGAAGGTGCTTTGACCTCCCAGCTGGCATAAGGTGTATCGGGTGTCAGGTGCCCCTGCTGACTGCAGTGTCATGTTGGAGCTCCTGCCTGCTGCAGAGGCCTGGGAAGAGCCCTGGAAAGGATCTAACCTCAGGCTGATCTACACCCAGTGGGTGTTTGTGACAAGCAGCTACTGGAAGATGTCACCTGATGCTGGCCTGGAGAGGTCTATTGCCTTGCTTCTCACTTCTGGCATTCTCCTCTGTACACACAAAAGGGGATGACTGGGGTGTGTAATGGACCCAAACACAACTGTGCTGTTGCCATGGCAGGGCCTCTGGCCTTTGGAGGCTGTGCAGTGGGTTTGGTGCTGTCTGGCTGGGGTTGTCATGCTCCTAAAACTGTATGATCCCCTCAGTCACACTGAGCTTCCCAAGTATGCAGCAGCTAGGCAGAAGTGCTGCTTGCTCTAGGCTCCTTGTTCTGTAGGGATGGCATACACTGGCTGGAGAAGTGCAGGGCTGGTATCTGAGCACAGCTGTTGTGTTGCTTCAGCCTGCCCACACCTCCCATGGCTGCAGAGCCTCATCTCTTCCTCCTTCACAAGGGCCCTGAAGTGGCAACATGGAGCTCTTTGGATAGGGGGCATCTTGTAGTCCAGGAATGCCCTCTGAAAGGCTGTGAAATACTCCTCTCTGGGTGGCAGGGGAGCGTTCCCATGTCCAAAAGCTGTGTGGGTCTGAGCAGCTGGCAGATGCTGATGGTTCCAGGTGGCCTGTGTTGTGACAAAGAGGGAGGACATGGAGAGACTGCTGCTATTTCCAGATGCTCCTCATGTCCAGTGCTGAGGCCTGGAAGGCTGCAGCTGGCCTTGGCCCAAGGACTTGGGTCCTGGCAGGGTGTCCTGAGAGCAGGCGAGGCTGCATCAGTGCTGGGCTGTCTCTAGGGACTGGGGAGGGCTGGCAGTGCCAAGCGGAGCTGTTGTGCCACTGTCGCCCAAGCCTTTGGAAGGTTCCAGCAGTGACTCAGCTGCGCAGACCCGTAGGGAGGTGGCTGGAAGGGTGAAAATGTGAAGGGGAAAAAAATGCCACCACAAACAATCAGACTAAAAATATTGCTGATGTGATTCCCTGCAGTGCCTGTGCTTGAGTACTGATGAGCTGGGACCTCCTCTCCTGGCTGCATAGTCCTTGCCAGCACAGAGCTTTCTCAGCCTGGGAAGGACCTTTGGCTGCCAACCCTTCTGATGTCACCTTGTGCTCCCAGGGTGGGTGTTACTGCCCAGCTTGGTGCAGCAGGGATCAGGTGCCTGGTGCCAGCTGGGACTGTGCTAGAGGTGCCTGGAGAGCAGCAGGGGCTGGTTTGTACTCTCAGATTCTGCCTGTGTCCCCCTTCCCAGCACTACCCTGACCAAGGGTACTTGTAACAAGTTTGCCTTCTGGATTCAGCACCATAATGTACTCGAGGATGTGTGCTTGGCCCTTGAGAGCATGCCAGAGCCATGCCAGTCCCTCAGGCTGGTGTCTGGAGAGAGCTGCTCCAGGGGGCAGCAGCTGCTGCAGCTTGAGCTGCCAGTGTTTATTGGCTGTAAGGACTGAATTGCTGTCTCATAGCAGGAACAGCAACTCCAACCCACTGCTGCCACTTGAGCTGTCAGCCTGCAAAGACTTCAGCAAGTCCCAGAAAGCTGCTCTGTGGCCTGGAAAGAGGCTCCTGTAGCAGACTGGCCTTGAACACTTCCAGTCCTGTTCATCCCTAGATGTATTTCTCTTACAGCTCCTTGCTCTGCAGAGGTGAGGGGAGATAGACCAGTCCTCTGCACATCCTTTCCTGGCACCGGCGTGGCAACTGGTGGTGTAGTCCTGGGCACTGATTCTCTTTGAGGTGTTGGTTGATCTCTCACAGGTGATGCTCTGTGGTGGGTGCAGCAGAGCCCTAGTGCAGGGAGCCACATCCCTCCAAAGCTGGCAAAGGGCGTAGAGAGCAAGTGAACAAGTTCTGTGTGGACTGGATGAAGGAGCTGGGGTGGCTTAGTCTGGAGAAAAGGACTGGAAAGGGACTTTTGCAGCAACCTGACCTTGAACACTTTCAGTCCTGCCCCATTCCTAGCTGTATTTCTTAGTAGTTCCTCACTGTTGAGGTGAGGAGGCAGTGAGATGAGACTGCCCTTGCTGGCATCCTTTACCTTCCCTGCCCTGCTCCTCGAGGAGCACAAGCAAATGGGGTCTTGATCCAATTTTTGCCAGCAGAACAGGTGACAACAGTACACAAGCAGATCAGTGTGCAGATTTTGGGTCTCTCTGGCTGGTTTTGTAGCCTGTGTTTAGCTGCTTGATCTGTCCTGCCCTACATTAGGAGGCAGTCCTTATGTGGGACAGCAGACTTGCCCACTGGGAAATTGTTCTAGAACCAGTCTGTTAACACTAAGCTTGCAATGATGCTTTTGGAAGGATCAGATGTTTTGGGCTGGGCACACCTAGAGAAGCCAAAGCAGGTGAGTTCTTTGCGATGGTGTCAGCTGGACCATCTTGCTCTGTCTGCCTCTGCTTGTTGTGTGGCCCTAAAGCTGCTGGTGCAGCAAGAGATTGGAGCTTTCCTTAGCTCTGCTCTGGAGGCTGCGGCTCCAGCCTCCTCTGCTGTCTCTGGGGTGGCTGCTGCTGGCTCATTCTTTATCCTGCAAGGTTACAGCTCCGGTCACTCTGGTGCTGGGGAAATAGCCTGTGGTAGAGAGGCTCTGCTGAACCTTTCCAGCTCTCAGCTCTCCTGCAACTTTTCTGCTGTGAGCTCAAACATGCTGATTGTCTGTAGCCGCTTTAAAATGTGCCAGGCTAGAGCTGCAGGCAGGCTGGTGTGCGTTGCCTGGCAGAGAGCTGAGGCCTCCAAGTGTGAATTGCTCTGAAGTCTTCAAGGCAAAACCCTGCCTCTGAAGGATGAAAGACAAGACCTGTTGTGCAGAAGGAAGTGTGATTGTTGTCATGGACTCCCAGCCTGTCTTCTCAAGGACAGCAGGAGGGACTGTTTCCAGGCTGTTTTCAACGGTGCTGTGTATTGGATGGCAGGCACCTGAGGAACAACCCCCCCCCACTAAAGTAAGAGTCAGTGCTCAGCCTTGGGAGGGTGGTTGCAAATGAATACAATGCAGAAATGTCTTCCTTGAGCTGCTGGCTGGAATGGTCAGCTGCAGAACTGGAAGACCCTGGAGGGGCAGAGGATTTAGGTGAGGGAAGTCCCCCACATCCCTGGCTGTTTATCTTGCTCCTAGGCTAACCTGTGGTGCTAAATTCCTGCTCCACAGCTTCTCCATTGTGCCCTTCTGCTTGTCTGAGGCTCTCCCTGCTCTTTGCTGTCTTTTGGACAAGTTGCTGCCTAGGTGTGTCCTCAACTCCATGTTCCTTCTCAGCAGCATAAAAACCTTTCTTATGCTAGAGGCTCTCTGTCAGGATAGTCTCTATCAGGAGACTGTCCTGATAGAGAAGAGGTCAGTATCTGGATAACTCTAGGTTGTCAGAGCATCCAAGAAGGATTCTTCTGCTCTCTAATGAAAGGGGAGCTTCAGGTCCAGGAAGGGAAGCACTTTGTTCTGAGTGTGTTTGGGTTTTTTTGTTTTTTGTTTTTTTCAATTGGTGTCCACCTGCAGCCTCAAGACTGAGTCTACCTGGGAAACTTTGGTCAAAGGGCTTTGATCCTGCTGCTGGTTGGTTCTTGGTACTGGAGCAAGGTGGTGAGACCACCTCTTGCTGACCTCAGACTTGGGCAAGCAGGTAACCAAAGACTTGCTGGTGATGGGGTTCCTGATACCCCATGTTCTTGGTATCCTTTGAGCCTTGGAAGGAAGAGCAGCTTTGTCCTCCTGAAGCAACCTTGTCTGCTGCTTAGGATGTAGCAGTGGAAGTATAAATGTGATGCACTGAGCATCAGCAGTCTCTCTGCTCATAGATCTGACCAGCCTATGAAGGGACCTACAGGATAGCTGGAAAGGAACTTTCTACAACTGTACTTGCTGGCAGGATGGCTTCAAACTGGAAGAAGCTAGGTACAGATCAGACCTTGGGAAGAAATTTTTCCCTGTAAGGGTGGAAAGGCACTGGAACAGGTTGCCCACAAGCTGTGGAGGGTTCAAGGCCATGTTGGATGGGGCCGTGAGCAACCTGGGCTAGTAGGAAGTGCCCCAGCCCATGGCAGGGAGGTTGGAACAAGATGATCTTCAAGGTCTCTTCCAACCCAGATCCTTCTATGAATCTATGGTGATGATGCCTTCTGCATGGAGATCAGGTAGAATGCTCTGAGGGAGCGAAGCTGGGGGCTGGCTTGACCTGTGTGGTCTCTTGTGTAGTAGTTGTACTTCAGAAGTCCCTGAGCCTTACAAAAAGCCTGCCCTATGTCATCTTGGCTCCTTGTGGGGCTTGTGTGGATGCTTAATGGACATTTCCCAGAGTGTTTCAATAAGGTCTGCTTCATGGACTGATTCCTCCACTGATGGCTAAAGCAGGGAGCACTTAATGGCTGTTGACTGCTTGTGTGACAGCAGAATTTGATCCTTAACAGAACAAAACATGTATCAGAAGTCAAGCAGATAGCAAAAGTCTTGAATTTGGGATTGGCTTCTAGTGGAAGGTGCTCTTAATCATCCTGCTGGAAGCTTCCCTTTGAGCAGCTTTTCTTCACTAGTTTTATTTTTATTTGTGCTGATGCAGTAAAATAGAAGATGCAAATAGAAGAGTAATGGGAACAGGAACCTAACTAGCTTCTCTGCTTGCATCCAGCTAGAACCAAAGTGGGTTAGGGCAGCCTCCAGTCTTGTGCTTATGGGAGCAGGCACCCATCACCCAAAGCCCTGTCTTCTGGCAGGACAGGATGTTTTATTGTGGTCTCTGGAGCAGCCCCGGGGACTGTTGCTGCTGCCATGTGCTCTCCAGAGGAAACAGCAGATGAGTGGGTGCAAGAAAGGCACAGGCTTCTCCAGCATCTCACACTACTCAAAGCCACTGGAGATACTAAGAAAAAAATACTCAGCAGTGGTGGACCTCCACCCTTCATGGCCATGTTCACTGGTGTGTACAGACACATCAGGATTGCAGAGCTTGCCTGTACGCTTCTTGGCTAAAGTTGTAGTCTGGAGTGTGTTCCTCTCTGCTAGCTTCTGAAGTGAGCCATAACAAGCATGGTTTGCTCCAAGGAATCAGCAGAGCTGCCCAGGCAGTAGCTTAGCCTTTCTCTCTCATTGTGACCAATGGTGGAGGTAGCAGCTTGGTGCTTTAGTTGTGATGGTGACTCTTTCCCTGCCCTACCTCTGAGACAGGCCTCATGTTCAGCACTTGCGGCTGCTTTAGGCTGTGTTTGGCCCTGGGGGTGCCCTGTGAGCAGGCTGTGTAGGTGGTTGTGGGACAGCCCCTCACTGTGGGGGCACTAAGGCAAGGCTGGGGAGCCAGCAGAGTGATTGGCCTGTTTGTACAGCTTGCATTGCTCTGGTGGGCTCCTGTGATGTTCACTGTCAAAGGACCTCTTGGGCCCTCTGAAGCACTCTTGTCAGGCTGTCTCTCTAGGGTGGGGGGATAATTTGAGCTGGAATGGGAACTCTTGAGATTCTGTCCCAACCTCCTGCTCAAAGCTGAGTTAACAACCTTTTGGAGGGCGTGGGCTGAGGTGCAGGGGGGCATTGAGCAGGGTTTCTCCAGCCAGGGCTCCCTCTCAGCACCCTGTGCACATCTCCAGGCTCCCTGTCCTTGTGCATGGTGCCCAAGGTGCTGGCAGAAGAGCTGAATCACAGGTGATGACTGTGCTGCTGCCACCTAAAGAGGCTGCTGCTGCTTGGGCACAGCAGCAGCTGCCATCTCAAGCACCCAGCTCCCCTCCTTGCACCTCTGGCTTGTTTTCAGTCTGTGAACAGAGGGAAGATGAAGCAAAGCTCTGAGCTGTGCAGATCTCTGAAAGGTAACTGAGAACCTGCAGCATCACTGAATGTGCTGGGTGTGCCAATCTAGTAATGAAACAAGTGGCTTTATGCCAGCTGAAGGCTTTAGTGAGACTCATGTGCCTTTTTTTTTACTAAGCATTGCTTTTGGGACTAAAGCCTGGTGGTTGGTTGGTTGTTTTGTTTTTTTTTTTTCAGTTCTGCCTTGTCCAAAAAGGGGGATGTCAGATAGCCTACTCCCCCTCTGAAGAGCATCCCTTCTCCCAAAGGTGCTATCCCAAAGGATTTGACACCACCACCACCTCCCCAACCACAGTTCAGCTGAGCAGTGGAAATGAGTCAGTCTCATCCTGGCTGGCGCTCAAGAAAGATGCACTGCAGAGCTTGCACCTGTGGTGCTCTTTAGGCTTATGCTAGTGGAGCTGCTTGTGCAGAATTTGACCCCAATATGTTGGCATTTACAGCTCTTTGAGACTGGTAAGTGTTAAAACCTACTGTGCTTCAGTGTGTTCATCTTGGAAAGGGACAGGGATGTTCCAGAGTGTCCAACAGAGGCTATGTAGATGATGGACTGGAAATGGCTGATAAGGAGAGGCTGAGAGACCTGGAGCTGTTTAGTCTGGAGAAGACTGAGAGGAGATATTAATGTTCAGAAGTATCTGAAGGGTGGGTGCCAAGAAGTCAATCTCTTTTCAGTGGTGTCCTGTGAAAGGACAAGGGGCAGTGGATACAAACTGGAACCCAGAAAGTTCCATCTCAGCATGAGGAGAAACATCTGTGGTGTGAGGGTGCTGGAGCCCTGGAGCAAGCTCCCCAGAGAGGTTGTGGAGTCTCTCTGGAGACTTTCACGCCTGTCTGGATGAGTTCCTGTGACCTGCTGTAGGTGATCCTACTTTGGCAGGGAGTCAGACTGTCTTTGGAGGTCCCTTCCAACCCCTGCCATCCTGTGAGTCTATGGAAGATGAGTGTGGTTGTGGCAGTCTGCTTGGTGAATGCCCTTACCTGTGTTGTGCTTTAGCTGTCTTTACTCGCCTCATATCTATCTCAGATGGTTGTTACGTTCTGCAGGAGTAAATTCCCTGCCCCAGACAGCAGGGAGTGAGGCTTGTTGTCAGCCAGGTCCTGCTCTCTGGGCACAAGAGCAGGATCTATGTTCTCAAGCTGCTCTGCTGAAGTGTGTCCAGAGTTGGGCAACAAAGCTGGGAAAGGGTCTGGAGAACAGGGCTGGTGAGGACCAGCTAAGGGAACTGGGGGGAGTTAGTCTGAGATCTCCCTTCACCCTCCTTTTTTATTTATTGCTCTCTGCATCTCCCTGAAAGGAGGCTGGAGCCAGATTGCTCTCTTCTCCCAAGGAACAAGTGATGGGAGGAGAGGAAATAGCCTCAAGTTGCACTGGCAAGGTTTGGGCTGGACTGAGGAACAATTCCTTCCCCAAAGGGTCATCCAAGCCCTGAAACAGGCTGCCCAGGGCAGTGGTGGTGATGTCCTGCGCTGCAGCCAGAATGGCTCTGCCCCTCTGTTCAGGGACCTGGGGTGGTTTAGTCTGGAGAAGAAGCAGCTGAGGACAGACCTCATTGCTCTCAACTCCCTGAAAGGAGGTTGCAGTGAGGTGGGAGGTGGTCTCTTCTCCCTAGTTTCAGGTGATAGGACAAGAGGAAATGGCCTGGAATTGTGGTTTAAGTTGGATATTAGGATGTTTTCTTTTTCTTTCCTGCAAGAGTGACCAGGCATTGGAACAGGCTGCTCAGGAAGGTGGTGGAGTCCCTGGAGGTGTTCAAGAAACATGTGACCATGGCGCTTGGGGACATGGTTTTATGGCCACAGTAGTGCTAGGCTGATGGTTGGACTTAATCTTGGAGGTATTTTCCACCCAAAACAATTCTGTTACTCCATGATGTTAATGTACTCAGCTTCTCTCTGCCCCTGCTGCTGCTGCTGTTTCCATTTTTCCAGGGCATGCTGGGCAAGTGACTTTACCATGCTGATGCCAGAACTGAGAATAGACCTCAGGTGTCCTGACTCTAATTCTGTGGTTCAGCTGTGGGATCATGCTGCCTTTTTTTATTCCCCTGCCCCCCTTCTCAGCAAACCAGAAATAGCTGCCCGAATATCCTCAGTTCTTCTTTGCCCCAGATGAAGAATCTGTCAGGGCAGAGGTTCCTCTTTGGTAGGTCAGAAACAAAGGGCTGTGCCCTCGTTCCGACTTAGATGGTGGTTACCGCTGGTGTGATCACATCTGCAGTTCTGGGAGCTGCTTTGCTTGAAGACTGGTGAGAAAATTGAGACTTCTGTTGTTCTGCACAGCTCCAGAGAGGGTGCATGCCTCTGGGTCCAGCTGGCTCATGGCAGCAGTGACTTCTCCCAGTGGAGCACAGGGAGTATAATCAGAAGGACATGAGCTAGACAAGACCTCTAGGGGTAGCTTTCGTGTGCTCAGATGAGCTCTGAGGGCCAAAGGACAGGCATGGATGAGAGAGCTGGGGCTCTTCAGCTTGGAGAAGAGGAGGCTGAGTTGGGGGCTTTGTTAATACTTAACAAATGTGCATGGGCTGGGTGTCAGGAAGATGGTGCCAGGCTCTTCTCAGTGGTTGGACAAGGTAATGGGTATAAACACAGGAGGTTCCATCTGAACATGAAAAAGAACCTCTTTATTTTGAGGATGCCAGAGCACTGGACAGACTGCCCAGAGAGGTGGTGGAATCTCTGGCTCTGGAGCCTTTCAAGGCCCACCTGGCCCAGTTCCTGTGTGATCCTGCTCTGGCAATGGAGTCAAACTTGATCTTCAGAGGTCCCTTCCAACCCCTGCCGTGCTGTGAGTTCTCTGCCTTGTCCTGCAGCTCCTCCACCAAAAAGGAATACTTTAGTGTGTTGCTTCTCTCGCTGCTGCAGCGCTTTGCCATTTGTGCAGCTGTGAGCCTGGCTGTTCCCTGCTCTAAGGAGTAAGGAGGGAGGAATGTGCTGCCTGCCTCTCCTGTGCCAAGCAAAGCCTGCTTCTGCCCTGCGTGCTGCAGCCCCACATCTGTCACTGCAGCTTCTGCTGCGCTGCCTTCAGTTGATGTTCCCTGCTCATCGTGCTGGCTTCTCACAGGCAGCCTGAGGTCCCACGGCTGCAGCCTTGAGGTGCTGAAACTTCACTAAGGATTAGTCTGGAGCATCACTCACCCCTGCCTCGGCAGCGAGCGGTTCGTGTGGTGCTCCTGTGTGATTGCGGGGGGCAAACTTGCTCTGGCAGCTCGTCTAGCTGTGTCACTGCCGAGATGCAGAGACAGGAGCTGTAGGAGGTGGTTAAGGTGCCCGTTTGCCTTTCAGACATGCAAATGTTTCTCTTGCCGTGAAGCTGCTCGGTGTCTGTAGGAGGTGCTGCTTTTTTGGCTGACTAAAACATTCAGCCTGTTCCCACCCCAGGGGGGCAGAGCCTGGCTGGGCGGTAAAAACTGCAGACGAGCTGTTTTTCTGGAACTGCAGCAGGCCATTGTTTAGGACATCAGCCCTTTTTTTTCCTCCCTTTCTTTTTCCGAGCTTATTTGACAAATGACAAAGGAAACTGCACTGTGTTCAGTCTCCAGGGCCTCGGTCACGCTGCTTCCCTCCTCCGCCACCCTGCCCCAAACGTATGTTGTGGCTCCACAGCCTCTGGGCATGGCAGGTGTCTCTCTGGAAGCAGAAGCTTCGTGGCACTGAAACCCATCTCCTCTGCCCTGCCTCTCCTAGTAAGAGCTTTCCTATCGATCTCTTTACCCCTGCAAGGAGAACATTGCAGAAGAGTGGACTTTCAAGTCTGAAAATGCTGAGGCGACTGGAATGTCTCTGATAAGGAAAGACTGAAAGAATTGGGGCGGTTTAGTCTGGGGAAAGAGGAGCCTGAGGGGAGATCTCATGAATACTTCAAGGGTGTACGTCAGGAGGATGGGACCAGGCTTTCCAGTGGTGTCCAGTGACAGGACAAGGGATGAAGGGCACAATCTGAAGAAGTTCCGTCTAAACATGATGAGGATCTTTAAGTGAGAGCCCTGGAAAAGGCTGCCCAGAGAGGTTGTAGAGTCTCTTTTTTTTTTTTTTGAAACATTCATAACCCACCTGGACATGTTCCTGTGTGACCTTCTGTGGGTGAACCTGCCTTGGCAGGGGGATTGGACCTGATCTCCAGAAGTCATTTCCAACCCTGTTCATTCTATGATTGAGTGGGCGAAGGGGAGTTCTTACTGGTCTGTCATCCCACTTCTGCTGTCTCTGGAGGTTTAAATGTCCCTCTGTATAACCTTACTGGTGATGCCAAGGGGCAACAGTGACCCTCCAAAGGCCTTGCCCTAACAGGCCTGCTCAGACAAGTCCTGCTCCCTTCTAAACAGGCTTTTCCTCCAGTCCTGCAGCAGTCTTTTAGAGGCTGAAACACTCGTTTAGACCATGACTGCAAAAAGCATGTGCCTGTGCTCATCTAGCAGCCAGTGCCAAACACCATGTCAAAGTGCCAGCCATGTGGCGATGTCAGTGTGGGGCCTGGCATGCTGCTCTGCTCTGAGTTCTGTGTAGGCACGTGCTTACGTGTGCTGTCAGGCTGGTGAAGTGGCCGGGAGGGCTGGTGCCCTGCAGCAACTACTATTTTTGGTCTAGGGGAAGACTTTCACTGATCTAGTGGAGGATGTCCCTGCTCTCTGTGGGGAATGGGAGGGTTGGACTAGGTGACCTTTGGAGGTCCCTTCCAACCCAAACCATTCTATGTTTTGTGTGGAGGACCTTAAGCAGAGTGACTCAGAGTGCTGTGAGATGAGAGGATTTGGCTTTCCTTTTCCTCTGAACAAGGTTCAGTTTCCAGACAGGGGAATGAAGAGCATCGGTGCTGCTCTGGCTGGTTCTGCTGGGCGGCCCTGCCAGGCCCAAGCTAGATCAAAAGTTCAGAGGACAGCTTAATGGCGACAGAGCTGTCAGCTCTAGCTGTCACATTCAGCAGATGCTCTCAAGGTCTTATTCAAGGCATTAAGGTGTCATTTGTCATCACTGTGATGTTGGTAAGGTGGTTTATTTACCCTAAGGCCTTCCCTAAACTCTACCAGTGTTGGTAAACCCAGCTCCTTAGGGCTCACTTTATCTCTTATAAAATGACCTTGGTCAAAGATACCAGGAAGGTAGCTGCTTAAATGCTTCAAGGTCCTGGGCAGTTGCTGAAGATATTTACTGCAAGGGTGGCAGAGCACTGGAGCAGGCTGCTCAGAGGTGGTGAAGTTTCTCTTTCTGGTGACTTTCAAGCCGTCTTTAGATGCATTTGTCTGACCTGCTGTAGGTGATCCTGCTCTGGCAGGGGGTTGGACTCTGGCAGGGGGTTGGACCTCTTTAGAGGTCCCTCCTGGCCTCTACCATTCTGTGACCTTAAGTAGTAAGTCTAAACATCATGTGGAAGCTTGAAGGTGTGCAGAGGCTGGCTGGGTTGGGTGTTGAATGTCTTGCCATTGCCTTTCCCAAGGTGTGCCGTGAACGGCAGTGTGCCGTGAACGGCAGTGTGCTGGAGTCACCTACTTGAGATGGGACAAGCTCCTGCTGAATGTGCCAGCTCAGTGATTGATAACTGGATTCAAAAGATCATTTGGGATCTACAGGGTGAAGCTGGCTTGAAGAACTGTAACTGGCAATGCTGTGGAACTGTGTGGCTGCGTGCTTCTGCTGTGAGGTGGCTGGCTTGGGTGTGCTGGGCCCAAAAAGCTTAGATGTGACTTCTTGGTGTCTTTAGAGGCCTCAGAATAGAGTAGAATCATTAGGGTTGGAAAAGACCTAAGATCAGGTCCAGCCTTCTACCCAGCGCCTCCATAACCACTAGACCATGTCCCAAGTGCCACACCTACTTCTTTTTTTAACATCTCCAGGGATGGCGATGACTCCACCTCCCTGGGCAGCCTGCTCCAGTGTCCCTGTGATGCAGGAATTGAGGCCATACGGCAGCAGCACTGTCCTGACCGGGGAAGGCTGAGCTGAGGAGTGTTTTGTGAAATACCTGTTCTCAAGCGACCTGAGTGCCTGCAAGCTGGCATTGTGCCACACTGGTATTGAGGCTGCTCCACAGAGCTCTTCAATCTGTCAGCGCTTGACTGCCCTGCTCTGAGATTAAGCAGGCTGCTCTAAATCCACTCATTGCAGCTGCAGCAGCAAGTCAAAAGTCAGAGCTGGAGTGCTATTAAAAGCTCACTTTTCTTGCTGTCCCCTGCAAAGGACCCTTGGCATGTGCCTCTTGCAGCAGCTCTGAAAACCTCCAGAAGCTGTGTGTAAGAGGAGGAATTGTGGTGCAAATTCAGTGCAAATTTCCCATGTAGAAGTGAAAAATACTTGGCTGTTTGTACTCAGGTGGTTGGAGTTTGGAGTCTTTTTTTTCCTTAGTCTGAGTAGTCACTTGCTGTTTGGTTTGGGATCTTCAGGGATGCTCTTGATGCCAGTGCGCATCAGAAATGTTTCCTTTTCTGCAAGCTGACTGCCTGGGAGGGGGACAGAGCCAGCGTCCTTGGAAGAGCTATGGGTTTATTGGGTGACTCCAGGGCTTTAGTGCAGGTGGGTGACCTTTGTCAGGCTCTTGTGCCATGTCCTCCAGAATTCAGAGCAGGGAGTTAGGACAGGATGCCTTCAGGTTCAGGGGATGAGGAAGACCTGGTCTCATGCTGTTTCCTAGGCTACCTGCAGAGGCTGGCTCCGGGAGACACAACCTGATGGCTACACAAGTGTGGAGGAGGAAGCATTCAGGGCTCTTCCTCCTGATGTGGCTGTATGTACTGAGTGAAGCTGAGTCAGACCCACTAGCATGATGTGGGTTCTGCCCTGAGCTCAATGCAGCTCACAGGGCACGTGAAAACTGTCAAAGCTCTGGAGTGGATGGAGTCCCATCTGCTAGCAGCAGGATGTCAGCACTTCCAGGCCACGAGGTTAGGAGTGGGTCAGTTGTAGCTGGCAGGGTTTTGCTTGCTGGTAAGTGCTGAAACTTGTAAAGATCCCTTTAAAGGCCACTCGCCCTGCTGCTTGAGAGCACTCATACTGGCCCGACTAGTTTTCAGCAGTGGTGAGAGCTGAACAGCCTTGTAGCAAGCTTAGAGCGATGACAGACATAAGGGTGAAATAAATGGGGTAGAGCAGTTGGATCCTGAAATACCTTTAGGAGCTCCTGCTGACTGCCTGAACCCTTGCTGGTGCACCCCAAATGGGAGTTCTGGTCCCACATCCCTCCCATAACCAGGAGGTGAGATGCAGACCAGCAGTGCCTGGCAGCAGTCTGCCCTGTAGCAGCACCCACTGTGCCCGAGCACCCAGGAGGAGGAGGGCGGTGACGCTGGAGTGCCTGTCAGCAGCAAGGCCCAGGCCTGGGATCAGCTGCTTTTGCTTTGCCTCTTGTACTGTTTAGTGACTAATCAGATTTTTGAGCCTGTTTAACAAATTCAGCTGTCTCCCTTTGAACAATGCACTGGCTGTATTTTTAAACACATCACGTGGCTTCAGAGAAGTCGGCAAAGCAGCGGAGCAAGCGCGGCTTGCCAGGGCTGGGAGATGCTCTGCCCTGCTCTGTGCTCTGACGAGGGGAAGGGCAGAGCCTCCTTCCCACCCCCAGCCTCTTTCCCTTCTGGAGCTTTTCCTTGCCTGGCTGCTGTCCCTTGAGCTCTGCTCAGGGTAAGTACCCCTGGGCCAGCAGTATCCCTGGGGATGCCAGATTCTTCTGGGGCTGCAGGGTGTGGGGTGTGTTGCTTGTGGGGAGAGCCAAGAGCAGTTCAAAGGGCAGGAGGTCCCTTTCCAAGTGTGCTGAGAGGTGTCCTGTGCTGCAGCCAGAGTGGCTCTGTGCCTCTGCTCAGGGAGCTGGGGTTGTTTATCTTGGAGAAGCCTCTGAAAGGAGGCTGCAGTGAGGTGGGGTTTGGTTCTCTCTTTCCTAGTATCTGAAATTGTGCTAGGGAAGGATTAGGTTGGAGATGAGGAGAAAGTTTCTTTCCCACAGGAGTGGTCAGGGATTGGCACAGGCTGCCCAGAGAGGTGGTGGAGTCCCCGTCTCTGGAGGTGTTCAAGAAACCTGTGTCCATGGCACTTTGGGACAATTTTAGTGGCCATGGTGGTGTCAGGTTGATGGTTGAACTTTACCTCGGAGGTCTTTTCCAGATGAAAAAAATTCTGACATGCAGAGGGAGGTGGACCTGTTAGTAGAGGGAAGATACTGTGGCTGAGAGCTCCTGCAGACCAGCTCTGTGTTAGGTCTGCAAGCAGATGACCCAAGCACCCACCTGTACCTGTCTGGGATTTCTGTTGGTGTGAAATTTCTCCGTCTAGGATGAAGCTGGAGATGCCAGTTCCCTGCTGGGAATGCCACAGGATACCACAGCTTGAGATTGGCATATCCCAGCTTTGGGCATACTTGGCAGCCCCCTCTAGTGCTAGTGTCAGGCTGCAGTGCACTCGAGTGTGAGGTCGCTTTTGACTTGCCTGGTTTGGGCAGTGGATTATTAATCCACTTTTTGGGGGAGGATTATTAATCTTCCTCTGCACAAGAGCTGCTCAAAATCTGGGTTGGTCCTGGCAGAATGAGATCAGGTCGAGCTTGGAGGAAACCAAGCGGATCTCAGGCTTGCTTTGCGGAAAGCTTCCATGCAAGCTGCCTTGTTTTGCAGCCTCTGAATAATTAAAACCATTTCTGAAGGCTTTGCTCTTCTCAGCTGGTTTGGGGATGCAGCTTGCTGAGGCTTGTTCCTTTTGCATGAAACTGGCTGGTGTTGTGTCCCCGTGAGATCCCATGTGGCCAAGCCTGCCCTGCCTTCCCTCTCCTGGGTGGCAGCTGACCCATGCAGCTGGACAGGACTTTGACCCCTCAGTGGCCTGATGCTCTGCTGGGAGAGGACATCTGTTGGTAGAGAGGAATTTGCATACCTCCATCCTCTCCTCAGTGGGAGGAAAACCTGCTGCTGTACAGGGGAAGCAGTCTAGTGTGTACTGCTCTGTTGGTCCTTGGGCAGAGAGGCCTGACCAGGCAGGCTGGTGTGAAGGCAAACTGGGGACAGCACTCACTGCTGATGGCAAAATGTCTCCTCAGCCACCAGGTGAGGCTGACACTGATGGCTACCCATAGCCAGCTCCCACAAGAGCTGCGCAGTATCCCACCCCCAGGCCTGGATCCTCTCAGCCTGGCTGTTGATGTGTGCAGCAAAGCCTGGCTGTGAGCCCACTCTGTGGGCCCTCATTGCTGAAACTGCCACAGCACAAGCAGTAAGAAATACCAGTGTGGACTGGAGCACCTGTATGAGGTCTACAAGAAGGATGCAGTCTCCACTTCTGCTCCTAGATGAAGCGCAATGTCCTGGCTGATGTCAGCCTTGGAACAGTAGCTTGCCCTTGTTTGTGGGCCACACCAGGCTGTTGCTGTGTGCTCCAGCTATGCAGCAGCTCTTGGCAAAGGCTTCTCAGCCTGGAGAAGAGAAGGCTCAGGGAAGACCTTTTGGAGGCCTTCCAGTACCTGAAGGGGGCCTACAGTAAAGCTGGGGAGGGACTTCTTACAAGGGATGAGATGAGGGACAGTGGCTTTGAGCTGGAAGAGGGCAGATTGAGGCTGGAGATTAGGAAGAAATTCTTGACAATGAGGGTGGGGAAACAGTGGAAAGAGTTGCCTGGGGAGGTTGTGGATGTCCCCTCCCTGGAGGTGTTGAAGGCCATGTTGGATGAGGCCTTGAGCAACCTGGGCTGGTGGGAGGTGTCCCTGCCTCTGGTTGGGGGAGGTTTGCACTAGATAATCTTGAAGGTCTCTTCCAAGACAAGCCATTCTATGGAAGGCCTTGCAGCTGGTCTGGAGCCGTGTGGAGGGTTGGTAGCCTACTGGCTGTGCCACCTCCTGAGTGTGTTGTTGGTGGGCTGCCAGGAGCCCAGTACTGTCCTGGGCCTGTGCTGGGAGGGAAGGACATGTGTCATGCTGCAGCACTCACAGGCTTTTTCTTTCTTGCAGTTCTCAGTATGCTGAGTAACCCTCTTGGGAATGTCCTGGGGAAGCCCCCGCTGGGTTTCCTGCCTCTAGACCCCATCGGATCGGACCTGTCAGAAAAGTTTTCCACACCCACACTAAGAAATTCCCGCCTGGACTCCCTCTCCCTCCTGGAATCCCGCTCCAGCAGCCCCTCTGACTCAGACACCAGCGGCTTCAGCTCTGGCTCTGACCACCTCTCAGACTTGATTGTGAGTTTGGGCCTTGCACTTGCTTCTGTGCTTCCTGGTGTCTCACTGCATTTCCAAGGAGCACAGGACTGCTAAGGGGGTGCTGGTGGGAGCTGCCACACCCACACTGATGCAGTGAGGTCCTTCTGCAGCTGCTCATGCAGTCCTCCTCCAGCACAAACTAGCAGTATAATTTTATTCTTTCTTACTTCTAAATGTTTTGACCTTTTGTCTTTGTAGCTCTCATGATTTAAAGTTGTTCCCAGAGGGGTCAAAGTGCTTGAGCTGCTGTGTGGCAGGAAGGGGTCTGTGCTCTGAACCTATCGGGGGGGTGGATGATTAGCACAGCTGCTTCCAGGCTCCAGCCCAGGCTTCTCAGGAGCTGCTGTCCCTGCCTTTCATTGCCCTTCCCATTTGCTGACTGCACTTCTCCATCTCAGGGCTGCTTCTGGAGCAAACCAGGTCTGGGTTGCTCCTGTTCCCTAAAGCACAGCTAAATTTGGAAGGCAGTGAGCGAGGCGAGTGCCCGTCTGGCTGACCCAGTCTGTGCTGCTGGCTCTGCATTGTGGACTGAGTGGCAGCTTAGTGCCAGCAGGGCAGCCTGGTTCTGGCCAGCTCTCTGGGTGCTGCTGCATGCCTCAGCCTGAGGACCTGAGGCTACAGCCAGGGCTGAGCTGCTCTTCACTCTGTGGCACAGCCATGGCTTTGATGGCCACCTGGGTGTGGCTGTGAAGGATGCACTTGGCTTGAGTTGCTTCTCCTATGACATGATAAGGGGCAATGGATACAAACTGGAATAGTGGAAGTTCAACCTCAACATGAGGAAAAAGTTCTTTACTGTGAAGGGGTTGAAGCCCTGGAGCAGGCTGCCTGGGGAGGCGGAGTCTCCTTCTCTAGAGTCTTTCAAGCTCGGTCTGGATGTGTACCTGTGTGGCCTGCCCTTTGTGATCCGGCTTTGGCAGGGGGCTTAGACTGAGTCTCTGGAGGTCATTTCCAACCCTTACCATTCTGTGATCCACCTTGGAGCACTGTGATCTCAGACAGGGGTGCTGCAACCAACTGGAGTGCCCTGGGCTCTGGTGGTGGCTGTGCTTTGTGCTGGCCCTACTCATCCAGGTCAGCTCCTGCCCAGCATGGCCTCGGTGTGGGTGGCTGTGCTGCAGCAGCACAGGGCTGGGTCCACAGTGCAGCTGGCACTCCAAGCTGCACACTCTCACATCCCTGCTGCTTTATTCATTCTTCCACCTTCTCTTATTCCTTCCACTCTGGGAGAGGCATGTTGGGTCTGCAGCCAGATGAGCCCACGCTGCTCTGGCATGCTGGAGAGCTGGGCTGTGGAGGGAGAGAGCTGCCTGCATAACTCCTGGGTGCTGCCAACAAGCCACACCTGCTGCAGGCAAAGCCTTTAGCACAGCATGAGCTCCTCCTGGGGTGGTTGGTGCTCCCTGGTGTTGGCAGCTGGCCTTGAGGCTGGGCAGTAGCTGTTGGCTTTGTGGTTTGCAAGATGCCTCCTGCTCTGTGATCCTTGCTGCTGGTAATTTGGCATGGACTCAGCTGGGGAATGGCTGCAGGGGCAGGCCTTTCCCAGGGAAGCTCTGGTCACATCATACTACTTTCCTGCCTCTGCCAGACCTCTAAAGGGGTCTCAGGAGAACATGAGATCAGCTAGAGCCCCTTCTGCTGTTGGTGATGCATGGCCCTCAGTGTTCATGCTCTGGCTCAGAGGCTGGGTTTGAATGGGGACTTTCTCTTGCAGTCAAGCCTTCGCATCTCCCCGCCTCTGCCCTTCCTGCCCCTTGGTGGGGTGTCAAGAGACCCCCTAAAGATGGGAGTGGGATCCCGGTTGGATCAAGATCAAGCTGCCCTGGCTGCAGTAACTACGTCCCCAGCTGGGGCATCAAAAAGATGGCCTGGAGCATCTGCATGGCCTTCCTGGGATCTCCTGGACTCTCCAGAAGACCCTTTCAGTATCGAAAGAGAAGCCAGGCTTCACAGGCAAGCAGCAGGTAAGTTTGATGTTGGGGCTCAGTAGGCTTCAGCACATGATGATGGTCCTGTGCTGCTGGGAGGGCACCTAGATGCAGATAATGTGGCTGGAGGTGAGTTTGCAGCAGATTAGACCTTTCTCTATGCACAAGCCTTGCTGCGGGGTCTGTCTGGCAGGAAAGCAGGCAGGTCATGTAGGCAGCTGCCTGTGGGTGCTGCAGCTCTGCTGAAGCTACAGCTGTTTGCTGTAGCTGTGGGAGAATGGGAAGTAAATGGTCCTGTTCTGAGTGGTGCTTCTGCTTGCCCAAGCTGTGAATGAAGCAACCTGCACCTGGAGTGGGCAGCTGCCGCCTCGGAACTACAAGAACCCTGTTTACTCCTGCAAAGTGTTCCTGGGAGGAGTCCCCTGGGACATTACGGAAGGTGAGCAGCCTCAGCTCTGCACCCAGTTGAGTTTTTGCACTGGGAGGATGTTGAGTGGGAGCTTTCTAGGCGGAAACACTGACTTCCCTGCTGTAAGGCTCAGGGGGACCTTAAAGAGGCCTTCCACTACCTGAAGGGGGCTTACGAGAAAGCTGGGGAGGGACTCTTTGCAAGGGCTTGTAGTGACAGGTTGAGGGGCAATGGCTTTGAGCTGGAAGAAGGGAGATTGAGAGTGGAGGTGAAGAAATTCTTGAGTGAGGATGGGGAGAGACTGGAACAGGCTGCCCAGGGAGGTTGTGGATGCCCCCTGCCTGGAGGTGTTGAAAGCCAGGTTGGATGAGGCCTTGAGCAACCTCATCTAATGGGACTGCTGTGGCAGGGGAGTTGGAGCTGGATGATCTTGAAGGCCCCTTCCAAGCCAAACCATTCTATTCTGTGGTTCTCCTTCCTGTCTGTAGCTGGACTGATGAACACCTTCCGTGTGTTTGGCTCCCTGAGTGTGGAGTGGCCTGGTAAGGATGGCAAACACCCACGCTGCCCTCCCAAAGGTAATATGCCTAAAGGTAATAGCCACACGGTAGGGTTACTTTTTTCCCATGCTATGTTACAGCACAGATGCTGGGATGCTGGCTGCATGCTGGTGACTGGATGGTGTACAGAGCACCCTAGGGTAAATGTCCTGCTCTCACTTGGGCTGCAGAGCACTGTCACCCCTAACCTGCCGTATTCCTAGCAAAGGGAAACCCTCTACAGGGTTTTTGGAGTCCTACTTGGTGTTGTCTCACTCTGCATAAGAGCCACCAGTTCCCACTGCTGGAGTGAGCACCAAAGCAGGCCCTAAAGCATGTGTTGGGAGTCCAGAGGGAGCTGTCAGGCTGTGAAGGCTGAGCAGCACCCTGAGTGCAGTCCTGCCTGGAGCAGCTGGGCTGCTGTGTTGCCAGCAGTAACAAGTTAGAGTGAGGAGCCACCAGTTTGTAGGTTGTGCAGCCTGGTGGCTTCACTCAGTCACTGGAACAATTTGTGGGGCAGAGCTGACACTGCTGGAAGTGATTTTAAAGCCATCAACTTCTGGGCTGAGACATCCTAGAGGTGAAGCAAAGTGTTTTTCTGCCACCCATGCTGTAGTCAGACTGGTGGTGACCACTTGTCATGTCTAGAGATGGCTTTGTAGGTGGGGATGTCCCACGTGCCGTCTGACCAGGCTCTGTGGGTCTTGTGTGTGGAGTCTGCTGGGGAGGTGGCTACAGATCACTGCCCTTTCCTGGAAGGGGCTGAGGAGAGCAGTGCTGGTGGCATCTCAGAGGGATGTTTGGTGGTGCCTGCGAACGGAGTGGTCTGTTTGTCCTCTGCTCCAGCTCTAACAACTGCTCCTTTCCCTTCCCCTCCAAAGGCTACGTCTACCTGGTGTTTGAATCGGAGAAATCTGTGCGTGCTCTGCTCCAGGCATGCTCCCAGGACCTGCTTAGCCCTGATGGACTCAGTGAATACTACTTCAAGATGTCCAGCCGCAGGATGCGCTGCAAAGAGGTGAGCAGAGCTGAGAGAAGCCCTGCAGGGGGCGCTGGTGAGGTCATCGGGGACAAGGTAGTGCACAGTGTCACTGCTCCAGGAGAGCAGAGCTAAACCACAGTCAGACTGGCTCTTGGCCATCATTAACCAATGTGTTCCTGGACTAGGGCAGGATGAGGTCAGATCAGTGCTTGTGTCCATCTCAACAGCTTGCATCAGGAACTGTGGCTTGAAGCTCCTGGATCTGTGGGAGGTCCTGGTTTTGTGAAGCTAAGTAGCTCTGGACGGAATCTGTCACAAGATGCTAAGGGATGAAAGGGACCTCTGAAGATTGAGTCCAATCACTCTGCCAGAGCAGAATCACCAAGAGCAGGTCACACAGGAACACATCTAGGCTGGCCTTGAAAGTCTGCAGAGGAGGAGACTCTACCACCTCCCTGGGCAGCCTGTGCTTTGTCACCCTCAAAGTTAAGAAGTTCCTTCTCATGTTGGGATGGAACTTCCTGTGTTCAAGTTTGTACACATTTCTCAGTGGTTCCTACTGACAGGACAAGAGGTAGAGTCTGTCTCCATCTTCCTGACAGCCACCCCTTAGATACTTGTGAGTGGTGATGGAATCCCCTGCCTCAGCCTTGTCTTCCCCAGGGTAACCATTCTTAGCTCTCAGCCTCTCCTCAGATTAGAGCTGTTCCAGTCCCCTCAATGTCTTAGTGGTCCTGCACTAGACTCTCTCCAGTAGTTTCATCCTTCCTTCAGCTGGGGTGCCCAGACCTGGACACAGTACTCCAGGTGTGGCCTCATGTGGATAACTGGAAAGGGATATGGAAACAAGGATTTTACTGCTTCATGTTTTTTCTAGTATGGAGCCAGGGGTGTGATCCCTTTTAGTGCTCTGTCAGACCTCATCTGCTTGCAGAAGAAAGGATTTTTGTGCTCACCATAGGCAGAACTTTTGGATCTAGAACTAAATGCAGCTGTGTCTGGCTGACCTGCAGCTGCTGAGGCTGCCAGGGGCTTGACTTGGCCTTCCAATCAAGGGGGACCTTACCAATTCCAGCAGTGAGGGTTGGAAAGGACCTCTGGAGATCATCCAGTGCAACTCCTTTTCTAAAGCAAGGTCTTGCACGGCAGCTTGTCCAGGATCAC